>PVIU01018362.1:0-38907 GCA_004026605.1 Ondatra zibethicus
GGTCATGACGCCCTGGCGCTGCCTTGTGCTGGTGGCTGCTTCCTGGGCTGTGGCCCATCTGCATTCGCTGTTGCACACACTGCTCATCTCCGCGCTCTCCTACCCTCGCTCCGCCCCAGTGCGCCACTTTTTTTGTGACATGACAGTGATGTTGAGCTTGGCGACCTCGGACACGTCAGTGGCAGAGACTGCCATTTTCTCAGAGGGCCTGGCAGTGGTGCTGACTCCTCTGCTCCTTGTGTCCCTCTCCTATACCCGCATCCTCCTGGCAGTTCTTGGAGTGAGGACCACGGGAGGTCGGCGCCGGGCCTTCTCCACCTGCGGGGCCCACCTGGTGGTGGTATCGCTTTTTTTTGGCTCAGTCCTCTCTGTCTACTTCCGGCCATCTTCTGCCTACTCAGCTCGCTATGACCGCCTGGCCAGTGTGGTCTATGCAGTGGTCACACCGACCTTGAACCCTTTTATCTACAGTCTTCGTAACAAAGAAGTCAAGGGTGCCATAAAAAGGGGGTTCAGATGGAGAGCCGCACCCCAAGATGAGTAATGGATGGTCTGGGCTGTCACGTCAAAAATAGTACTACCCCCAAATCAATAGTCTCATACCATCTCTTCCCAGAATCAGTATATTCTCATACATTTTCCCCTTCCTTCAAAGTTTTATTAATTTTGTTCCTACACAGACTTATGCCTAGTAAAATAAAAATTAGATCCCAAACAAATATGACCACATGTTTGTATAGCAGTATATAAAAACAAAGTTAAATGAGTGACAGTAAATGGGATGCCTTTGTATGTTGTCTGGATGCTCAATACAGAGTTTAGTTCCAAATTTGGAAAACTATGAAGAGAACAGAAAGTAAAGCTAAGGTCTTTTGGTCACCTATGCATTGTACCTGTACACAGAGTGCAGGTAACAACAATGGGCAAATGCAGAGGAACTGGGGAAGGTGGGGATGTGGCAGTGGGCTTAAGGGGGTCTTGCTGTTTGCACTGCAATGTCAGTCACAGCCATGTCTTCTGGGGCACTTTTATATATTTAAAAGTGATTTTCAGTTATTTTTTAAATTCAATGATGCTCTCTTCTCTATTTGCATTGTGAACATTCAAAGAGACAAAATTCTCCTCCAGCCACTCAAATAAACCTCGAGTACCATCCCAGCTTCTCTGTATAGTAGTCTGCAATTTCCTTTTATTTCTTGAAATAATATATCTAGAAGAGCTTGTCTTATCAATACAAATCACTCCCTAATTCTGTGATGTGAACACCCAGCTACATCTTCCACTGAATATTTAATTAGTCTTTGTCAATACTTTAACAAATCTGTCTTCCCACTGTTTCACTATTACAGGACAGAATGGACATTTAGCAGTGAATTGCTTGTGGCAAATGCTGGCCTAAGTGTACCATGCACATGACTCTCACTGACTCAGAGTCCATGAGGAATTAACGTTGTCCAGCATAGGAAACTGAGTGGAAACTAGTGGCTGTGCCAAAGTCAGAAGCCTGAGAGGTTCACTTTCTGTGTTGCATGTTCTTCTGCCTTTTCCACCTTATTGAACAACTTTTAGTTGCTAACATATAAACTCCTTGAACACATTTCTGTCTACATTTGCTTGCTTTAGTTATTATTACTATTTTGTTATTTGGTTATTTTTTGTGTAGTGTGCTTCTTCAATGTATGTGTAGTACACACATTGGTGGAAGTCAGCTTTCCTTTGTTTGTCCTGTTCTATTTTTACATTGTCTCTTTTCCTGCTCATCCGACTTCTTTTATACTTAGATTTCTTTAAGCTTTTATTCAGCGTCGTGTTGTTTTACTTGACAAAGTTTATCTGCTGTATTAATAATCCCAAAGAACGGACATTTGGTTTAACTGATATCAACTCTATTGTTTCTTGACTTTCAACTCTATTCATGCTCTTCACATTCACATTTATTAATTTCTATATCTTTTTACAATAATTTTGTGTTTCTTTTCTAGATTATTTAAGGCTTATGTATCATCTTGACTTCCAGAAAGAGTTTTTCTTACCATAATCATTGTTGATGGGCCTTGACATCCCATCTGTCAGCATGTGGTTGTCCTTGGAGAATGGAGTTGATGACCCCCTCAGATCTCAGGAGCCCTATAGATCTATTGCACTGCAGCCTTAGCTGTTACAACAGAGTTTCTTGTCTTGAAAGCTTCTGGAAATCAGGCTCTAAAGTCATCCTACTGTATGAGCTGCACCAGTTCATGTAAAGACCTTTTATATCTTCATGCCTTAGGGCGGTCAAGGACATTCACATTTATGCATGGAGTACTTTAGACACTAGTGCCTACCCCATTGTTTCCATGATGCTGCTCTTCTAAAAACCTTCCTATGTCCAGGGTACCACTGAACACATAGAGGGAGCTTGCCATCCCCTTACAATATCCAAATGTTTTTGGATGTCCTTTTTTTCTCATCCAAAGTATTTTTATTTTTGCCATTTTTTCTTTCTCCCTCTCTTCTTTCAACTCCTCAATATCTCCTATATGCTCCCTCTCAAATTCATGGCCTCTTTTTATTTATTACTATTACATACATATGTACATAATATATAAATACAACCTGATGAGTCCATTTAGTGTTGTTGTGTGTATATGATTTGAGGTATGGCTGCTTGGTATTGGATGACCAATTAGAAAACATCTCCTTGGGGAAGACTAATGGCTTTCCACACAGGTATTATTTTTATTGAAATTATATTTTATACAATGTATTCTGATCATGGTTTCCCTTCTCCAACTCCTCCCAGATCCTCCTTACTCACCCAAATCCACACCCTTTCTTCCTCTATCATTAGAAAAATAACAGGCATCTAAAAATTAAGTAAAATGAAATAAAAACTAGAATAGGACAAAACAAAGAAAAAAGCCAAAGAAAAGGCACAAAACCACATACAGACTCATAGACACACAAATTTGTACACAGAGAAACCCCATAAAAAGACAGAGTCAGAAACCATAATATATAGGCAAAAAGTCTGTGAGGTAAAAAAACAAAACCAAAAATGAAAAACCTCAAAAAATATCCATTGAGTTCATTTTCTGTTGACCATCTACTGCTGGTTATGAGTCCTGCCCTTAAGCCGCACTGCTATTTTATATGTATATCTGTCAGAGTTTACCTTCTGTACTAGGAGAGAAATACAGTGGCATCTGGAAATGTAGACTACAGAAATAAATTTGAGATGATCACTTAGCCCATGCAAAGGTAGTTTCATTAAGTACTTGAAGATAGTGACAGCTGGTTTGCCAGTGATGGAGAGAGTAGGAAGAGGATAATTATTCCTAAGCCGAATTTCAAGTGGACCAGAAATAGAGATAAAGAGACTAAGATTTCACACAGAGTATGAAAATGGCACTATACAATATTTTAATAGAAAACTCCTTTGCAAGGACTAATAGAAAAAATGTATTGGAAAATAAGAGAAACTTCTTTTTCTACCCCAAATTTAAAATCTTTAGTAAGAGAAAAGTAGACAAATAACCAATGTAGGAAAATGCCGTCAACCAGATAAAATGACAATATCCCTAAGAGGAAAAAGGAAAGAAAGCAACTTAAGGCAAAGATGTTGCTCAAAGAATACATGAGAAAGGAAAAGTAGCTGATAAATATAGAGAAAGGGTTACCTTCACTGAAACAGTAATTCAATTTAAAAACAGTAAAATCTCATATTTCACCTAGGAGAGCAATAAACATCTGAAAGCAAAATTCCAACACTGTAGATGCTAAAGAAGCAAAAATCTTCCCATTTTCTTTGGGAAGATTAGAGTAGAAGAATGTCTCCAGCAATTTGGCAGTTTCCACTCAATTATAAAATGATCATATTTGAGCTAATATACTTATTTCTGATAATATATCCATAGGAAAATAGGACAACATTGCAAATTATTTGGATTAAGATGTAAAATTGAGGCAGTATTATTTAAATCAAGAATAAACATAAAACAACCCAATGTCCAGCAAAAGCAAGTTATTGAAATACATTATTCTAAAAGTGTTACAAGTCCTGTCAGGTGTGGTGGCGGGGCACACGGGCAGTCCTGTCACTCAGGAGGTCGAGGTAGATGAATCACTGCAAATTTAAGGCCAGCCTGAGCAACATGGAGAGATCCTGCCTCAAGACAAAATAGAAAATAAAAAAGCAATACAGGTACTTATGCGAAATGTTGAGTCCACACTACATTTTAAGTGAAAGCAATTAGACAACTGTTTAGGTCACTTATTTATTATATCTACTGCTAGGCTGTATGTACACAATATGTAGAATAACAACTTTTAACTGCTTTGCTGGAGAAGGGTCCAGAACCACAGGAGACCTTCACATTTTGTTACTTAGATGCCTTCAAGTAGATATCTACTATTTTAGTAGCCAGTGAGTTTTTGAAAATCATAAATAAAGTCAACATTGGCATTATTGGAAGATTTCTTTTAAAGGTAGTCTTTTAGACTTATTTTAGGAAATATGAAAATGCATTCAATTCAAGAAATCATCTAGAATAAACACACAAAGTCTTGTTCATTTTAGGAATCAGCAATCACCCATCTTCAAGATAGGTTTTAAAAAAGGAAATATAAGGGAGGAAATCTTAGGAATAACAGAGTCTAGACATATCACTGTTTCCATTTCCTTAGACTGTACCCTGGGCCACTAGTTTACTACCTGTAAATTAGGCAACATATAATAGGACTGAATAACTCATTCCCGATTGCACAACTTTAAGTCAAACGAGGAATTAACATACAATATATAGACAACATCAATAGAAGTAGTTCTTCATTGACTGAGAAATAATTGGTGCTGTGATTTCCAAACAATGATAATTTTATAATATGACCATTAAATAAGTTAATCAACACAAGAAAGAAGTTATGAAGTAAATTTAAGGAAGAAAAATGACTCCACAGAACAAATTTTTGAGAACAGGTACGTATTAAGTTGGAAATAGTCCTTATTGAATAGACACTTTTGTCAGAAGCAAAGTACCAAGGTGGCTGAGAAGTTGGAGTTGTTTTCATGAAATTGGAAATGACTGTATATTCTTTGAACACTATACACCAATGTTACTGCTTACTCAGACTTAAATGGTGATCAAGGAGCACCCAGGGTGTGTCAGGTCTTAGGTTATGCCACACATGAAGTATAGTGGTAAATTCAAGGTGCATGATGGATTCTAGCTACTGGAACTTGAGGAAGCTCCTACATATGCTACTGTTTGAAATTGTGCCTACTGTTTGAAAACATATTTTTAATCTTTAGAGTCATTGTCCTAGAGAAAAGTTAGTCATCTGCATTGAAAACACCCTTCTTAAAGCTCCCTTTATATCCTGATTTCTAAAGCTATATATGAAGGGGTTCAGCATAGGGGTCACCACTGTGTACATCACAACCATGACAGTCTCCTTAACAGTTGAGTTATCAGTTGATGGACATAAGTAGAGACCAATGATTGTCCCATAGAAGAGAGACACCACAGAAAGGTGGGAACCACAGGTGGAGAAGGCCTTTCGTATGCTTCTAGAAGAGGGGACCTTGAGGGTAGAGGACACTATTTGTACATAGGATAAAAATATCAATAGGAATGGGACAATAATGACCAGTCCTCCCAAGATAAATATCATCATTTCATTGACCTGAACATCAGAGCAGGATAACTTCAGAAGAGCTGACATGTCACAGAAAAAGTGAGGGATCACATAGTCAGCACAGAAAGAAAGCTGAGCCATGAGCAGTGTGTGTGACAAAGAGATGACTGTGGTCAGTAGCCAAGATAGTACCACCAGGCAGAGACACAACTTGGGACTCATGATGCTAGCATAGTGTAGGGGGAAGCAGATGGCCACATAACGGTCATAAGCCATGACCACAAGGAGGAAGCTCTCAAGGTCTGCAAAAAGTAGGAAAAAGTACATTTGTGTCAGGCAGGCAGCATAAGGGATGGATGGTACTTGGCTCTGCATGTTCTGCAGCAATTTGGGAATGGTGACAGAGGAAAAGCAGAGGTCAGAGAAGGACAAATTACTGAGAAACAAGTACATGGGTGTGTGGAGGCGTGAGTGCAGTTGAATAAGGACAATGATGAGGAGGTTCCCCAGGACGGTGGTGAGGTACATGGCCAGGAACAGGGCATAGAACAGATCTTGCTGGAGTGGTTCAATGGGCAAGCCCAGGAGGAGGAACTCTGAAACAACAGTTTGATTTCCTCTTCCCATGTTGACTTCTTAACCTTTTCAAACTTAAGAATTATTTGAATGAATATACAAACATGTAAATAATACAGAACTTTTAGGAAGACATTTCAAAAACTAGATCTAACATCTGTGAGTCAAGATTACTTCATTAGTCATTACTTTGTTTTCTTCCAAGTACCTAATAAATTGTAAGTTCAATAATACTGACTTCTATAAGAATGTTCTTCTGAGAGTAAACTTGTTATCCCAGCTATCTGGAAAGCTGAAGCAGGAGGATCTCAGGTCCAAGGCTTGCTTGGGACACATGGCGAGCTGGAGGCTAGCCTGGCAACTTAATGAGGCTCATCTCAATCTAAAATTAAAAAGGGCTGGGGCTTATTTAGAATTTCCAGTGTGTGATAAAACACCATGACCAAAATCAACTCGGGGAGGAAAGGATTTGTTTCGTTTATGCTTACATATCACAGGTCATCAACAGAGGAAGTCAGAGCAGGAGCTTAAGCAGGGTGGGAACCTGGAGGAAAAAAGTGATGTAGAAGCCATGGAAGAATGCTGCTTACTGGATTGTTCCATCGGCTTTCTTAGAGTAGCTAGGACCACCACTCACAATGAGCTGTGCACTTCTACATCAGTCATCAATCAAAAAAATAAATGCCCCACAGGCTTGCCTAGAGGTCAGTCTGGGGGAGAAATTTTCTTAATTGCGGTTCCTTCCTCCCAAATGGCTCTAACTGCTGTACAGTTGACATAAACTAGTCAGTACAGGTTGTGAGTGTAGTTTAGCAGTAGAACACTTGCTTAGTATGTGCAATGTACTGTATTAAATCTTTGGCACTGGTTTAAAAACAAGTTTTATAATTGTGCCATGAGTGGATTTGGATGAGCAAATAGGTATAAATTATACACAAACCAGAAAACATTTTATCATTCTTATCACTCTGGAGTGATTTTACAGTGATAATGGTGGTGAAAATGTTGCCTATGGTACTGTTGGTAAGTCTAGAGCAACAACTGTCAAAGCTTACTGCTTCCCAATGCCAGGATATGCATGTGAAACACATAGCCTTCTTTACTTTTCACAACAACCTAAGGACATAGATGTTGTTACTCATGTTTTTAAGATAAATAAACAAACATAATTATTTAGCAATTCACCCAAGATCTCACACTTATTAAACAACAGTACTGGGTGTTACGTTCAGATAATCCTACTTTAGAGCCTTGTGTTCAGCTAGGACAATGTCTGAGAATGGTTACACATGGCAGGTTGGTATATGCTATCTGGAGAAAACCTTACAGATGAGAATAGAGAAAAATGAGTTGGGGAAGCGTAGGATGTGTTTGTTGTTCTCATTCACACATCTGATGGGTAAGGGAAGCTGCATAGGGAATTCCCAGCAACACAGCCAATTCCACTTGTTCAGAGAACACAGCAAGTGCAAACAATGAGCTCCTTTGGTAGAAGAGCCCAAAAGAACTAGACACCATGGGGTATACAATTCTAATAAGCCAATCCGAGGATCAAGGCATTGAACATAATCCCTGCATTGTCTGAATGTGTGAACATGCAGAGAATAACCATGAGACATTAACCCTTTGATGATGATTCTTTTCTTTCTCTATTCACCTCCCTCTGCTGAGGCAGACAATCATCTTTGTATTCATTGCTTCAGGATACAGACAGGACTAGAAAACAGAGTCTGTTTTCTTAGTTCTGGTTTCCCAAACCTCAAAAACCAGAATAAGTGAAAAATTTACTGGTAGATAAAACAAAACAAAAGAACAACAAAATCTTCTGGGCAAAAGTATAAGGTGAAAAGAAGCATCTTTCCAGGAACCAGGAAAGATTCCCTGACACAAGAGGGCAGAGTGAGGGTGAGTCAATGGTTTGTGTGTGGATACCCTAGTGGGGGAAGCTGGCAATATCAATAGAAGACATGAAGATTAAAAATACAAGCTTGATTAAGAGGGGGAATAAAACCTTTCAAAACTGACATATTTAATAAGTCACAAATCTGGCAAATTTGATGAATTGACTTTCGTCAATGGATAAATGTAAGTAACTAATATGTATTAAAGAAACCAGAAGGCAATCAGTGTTGGATGTATGTCCCTCATTGTGTCATGTTCCAGGTAGCCAATGGTTGCCACTTACTGTCCTTTCCAATCAATTAGAGCTGGCATGAAATTAATTGAAGGAAACAAATGATATCTAATAAAAGACCTTAGGTTGCTGGGAGTGGTGGTACATGCCTTTAATCTTAGCATTCTGTGAATTCAAGGCTAGCCTGATGTACAAAGCAAGTTCCAGGAGAGTCAGGGCTGTTACACAGAGAAACTCAGTCTTGAAAACACAAACAAACAAACAAACCCTAGCAATTCCTAGGTCAACAGTAAGTATTTGAAAACATGCCATTATTATTATTCATCAGGGAAATATAAATTGAAATCACTGGAAGATACTACTACATCTCATCAGAAGAGCTAGAATAAAAGGTCAAAGATGACAAATGTTAACAAGGGTTTAAAACAAGACTTTCATACATACCAATAAAATTCTATTTATATGGAGCTGGAGAAGTGGTTAAGTGGTTAGAGCACTGACCGCTCTTCTAGAGGATCCCAGGTCAGTTCCCAGCACCCTTATGGTGACTCACAACCATCTGTAACTTGAGGTCCAGGAGATCTAATGTCCTCTTCTGGCTTCAGTGGACACTGTATCCATGTGGTACACAGAATCACATGGGGGCAAAACACCCAATACACATAAAATTTTATTTGAAAATTTTAAATATATATTGCATTATAATATATAAATATTCATTTTATTTATTATCTTATTTATCGTGAGAATGTGAAGTACTAAAGAAACTTTGTTAACTGCATTTCTTAAAATCCAGCATCCAGTCACGTCTGCTTTTACCTGGTTGCGAACACTAATGTGATAAATTGGCAAGTGAGCACTGTGTGTTAAAACAATGGTAATTTGAACAAGGGATTCATAGTCACAAGGTCTCTACCTCATAAATATAAAAATTACTTCTTAGGGGACGTTCAGAGATAGTGGTGCCCTTGGTTAAGTCTGATAGCTGATTGAATTTGGCTAATTTAATAAGAAACAGCATCCTTATGATGGGTATCTCAGACATCATCCATGGTATTTTATGAGAGTTTGCCAAATACACAATAGAAAAATCTATCTTATCAATGGTCAATAAAATATATATTAGTGAGGTTTTTAGACTGTCAAAATGAGATTGGGTTGTAGCTCAATGTTAGAAAACTTGTCTAGGGTGTGTGAGACCTGGATTTGTTCACCATCATCACATATAAAACCATTTTTGATGGTGTACATGGATTGGAGAGATGCTGGAAGATTTCAGTGAGGAGGAATGAGTTGGAGAAATCTACTACAGAGAGCAGCTACAGATAGAAAATATATTGTGTTCTTTAAAACTATTTAAAATGGGTATTAAAATGTTCTCATTACAAAATGATAACTATGTGAATCAAGGTCTATGCTAGTTAGCTAGAGTAGACCATTCTGAAGTGTATATAGCCTCCAGGGCATCATGTTGTCCATGATAAGTACAAACAGTTATAACCCTTAATTTTATAGCAGTGAAATAAATTCATCAGAAAAAGTTGGAAGCACTCACAATGGAAAACACTAATTAAATAAAGATGAACTGACCCTAGTAATATGAGCAAACCACAAGTGTGAACCATATGTAGAATTTCAATTTATTTTAAGAACTACAAATATAATTATCTTTGTGAAATTCATACATTTTGGATACACTTTTAGTTCCTTGGTGATCTATGTTATTTCAATGTATAACTACTCTATAATATTTTCATTTGCCATACGGTTTTTTTAGTTCGTTTTAATCAGCATGTTTAAAACGCAAAACAAAAAAATTAATTGCATCAACATTTTATTTAAGCCCATATGCCAAAATCATCTCATCCATTTCAAACTATAATCAATATTAACATCCGTTTCTAGTTCTTCTTTTCAAAATCCAGTATGCATTGCATACTTATGGCACATCTCTTCTTGAATTAGTCTCTTTTAAGTGATCAATAGAAACATATATCTTATGATTACCTTAGTAGGATACTATCTGAGGTATAGTTTCTCTATCAAAAATTTATATATAACAAACAAGACATATAAAGTGATTCAAAGCATAGTAGTGCTAGAGCAACAAAAAGATACCCTTGATATGCTACATGCTTGGAGAACTTTTGGTCTGTACTCTCGAGGAGACAGTCATAAGAATAACCAGTCCACACACAACACACAAAAAGGAGAGGCCTATGATGAAAACAAATGGCCTATTTTCCTTAAAACCACTAGAAAACCCTTATAGAACAAAAATTGAGTCATTGGCCACTGGAAGGTAGAAGAGACAACAAACTGAGTGTGAGGCCTACAGTATGGTTCTAGATATGGAGACACGAAACATTAATTCATAGCCCAAACATGGACATCTGACATGTGCAACCCGCTGGACAAACTGAAGACTTGGCTGAGTAGGGCAACTAATGAAGCCACTGGGGTCAGACAAAAGAAAACAAAACTTTGGCAAATGCCAGGCCATTGCAGGGCAAAACAATATGAGATTCCTTGATACAACTCTACCCATAATACTTCTTCCACTTTTTAAAAGCTACAGTTATTTCATATCCTCCGTGAAGGTTGAGGTAGTGGTGGACCATGGAGCAGTTAACTGTAAGCAAATCAAAGGGCCACAAAGGCTTGTCCCCTTGACAGCTCTCCTGAACTTCTTTTCCACCAGCTTTGCCCTGCAACAGGTAGCATGCAAAACCTGCTACCACCACCTATCTTCTTGCCAGTGTGAATCTACTTCTCCTACCCCAAAAGAAGACCCCTATTTGTCTATATGCTCAACATCTCATACTTCTTTAGCCATTTAGTAGAGCTACACCACTTATCAAGGAAGCTGTGAGGAAGGAAATGAATAGTCTACCCCAGCCCAAGTGCCACTTAGACACACAGGGGCTACTCAGACTGCAGAAGGACATTAAGGACTCAGCTCATGGTAATTTAGGTAGGAGAATCTCTCTTGCTGTATATGGACACTAAACTTTTCAAATCTTTGTGTCTGATTCTTTATTAAGATAGATTTGCTTTCATTTTTTGTGTGAATATTTTGCCTGCATTTATGACCATGACCATATCCATACTAGTGCATATGGAGGCCAAAAGGAAACATTAGTTTCCCTGGAACTGGAGTTACGGATGTTTGTGAGCTATCATGTAGGTGCTGAGAATCAAACCTGGGTCCTCTAGAAGAATATCCAGTGTTCTTAGCTGCTGAGTCATCTCTTCAGCCCTGTATCCAATTCTTGACAGTGAAACTACTAGACAAATGGCTGCTTCACTTCTTTGCGTCTTAAGATTGTATCACCAGGAAGGATCTGAGATGGCTTCAGTTAAAGTATTTGCCACACAGGCATGAGGACACGAGTTTGAATTCCAAGCACAGGCATAAAAATCTGTACATAGCCACATATCTGTAACATCAGCTCATTGGGGTAAAAACCAGTGATCTCAGAGCTTTGTGTCTAGCTAGCCCAGCTGAAACAGAGAGATTCTGTGTTTCTGTGTTAGTGAAGAGACTGGATCAGAAAATAACATGGAGAGCAATTGAGGAGTACATCTGATGTCAACTTCAAGCCCCTACATGCATACACGTAGGCATATACCCCCACAGATATGCATGCCTACACACGAGCAGGTACACCACACACAAATAAGTACTAAAAACATAAACAAATATAAAATAATTCATGAAAAGGGAACATTAGAGGAGGAAGAGTAAGGAATAAGGGAATATAATGGGGAGAGACATCCTAAATTATCAACGATATACACAGCACTTCGGTGATGGGTTCTTTCAGTTCACTCTGTTTCGACCAACACATTCTGATGGGAAAACACCAAAACTTACCTTACAATGCCATCCTCTCTAGAGAGTCACTATGTTGTTGCATTTGGAAGATTCACTGTCATCACCACTAGGTTCTGTAACATGGATGCAGTACTTTTTTAACTGTGTTCTCATACCATCTGAATGAGCCCCAAACCTTGGTGTTAGAGAGGAGATGTGAGAACCAGATGACAGGTATTATCTCAAGTGAGAATCTGAGTTTATTCCTAAACATACTAAAATGAGGAGGGTTTAATGGATAGTAATAAAAACTAGCTTTGTGTAAAGGGCCTTTCAGAATGATCTTCTATATACTGCCTTCCTGGACTTCAATCTAAGTTTTCTGAGACCCTTAGGAATCAGACTCCATCAGCTACTGGCCATGATCTTGGAAAACTGAGGGAGTTTATTGGCCTTACACTCAAATTTCAGTGACTTTTCCAGATCATATTTCAGAAATGTGGGTTTAGAATAATTGATTTGCAAAGTAGAAAGTACTGAAAATACATCATAGATTACTTTCTATTAAAAGCTCTGATGATCCCCAATTACACATGGAAAAAATATAGTGCTGATAATATAGTACTGGTAGAAAATAAGGATGGTGGCTTCTAAATTATTCCATAGACTTGTCCTTTAAAATGAAAGACACCGATGTCTGTGAAAGGGGATTTTAGATTGGCTACCTCTTCTGAATCCCATACCACCTTACCCAACTGGTTGAATTGTGGCTCCATCCAGACCCTGTTCCCTGTCTTCCACTTCCATGCTGTGCATTTCCAGCTGGATTTTCTAGTGTCTTCTCTCGCCTCTCTTCTATAGAGCCCAGACTCCCGGGATCCCTGAATCCCATAGAAACTCATTAGTTAAGACACCTACTATTTCCCTACTCTCTTACTGCTTTACCACTATAAATCACATATCTGAATAAATTACATTTACAGCAAGGATTCTGGGCTCATTACAAGCCTTATATTCTCAAGAAAGCTTCACTTAAACATCATGGTCTTTATTGATAATTCTCTTTTTTTGATTTTTGCAGTACATGGACACACAGATATTGAAAGCAATGATGACTTTCAAATCTTATAAATGCATCACACTAAAAGCTGCTGAAATGTATAAATGAGCAAATTGTGTGGTATGTGAATCATTTGTCAATAAAAACTTTGTTAAAAAGTTATTAGACTCAAACACTACACCACTTGATATCCTTCCTTGTGCTATTCAATATATATATATATATTCTACACATATATATTCTGCGAGCACACACACACACACACACACACACACACACACTACCTATCTTCCTTGACTAGACTTTGTTATAAAATGTAACTTACTAATAATGTAAAAAATAGAAAAAAAATGTGGTTCAGTATTATTAATGAGACTTAACCTTATCCACTGATTCATGGAAGATAACCTTTTTTCTTTATATTATCTTTGGAATTATAATATTATATTATTTTCTTCATTCCTTTTACTTACTGCAAACCCTCCCATATCACCTTCCTTGCTCTCTTTCAAATTTAAGGTCTCCTTTTTCATTAATTATTGTTACATGTATACGTATACTTCAGTCAAGTTCATTCATGCTGTGTTCAAACTCTGTAATATTCAACCTCATTGGAAGAAATTTACTTTAATAAGTCTCACATATAACATTATTCATTTTCTACCTACTTCCAGAAGTAGAATTTTCTGTAAAACTAAAGATTCTATAAAACCAAATCCAACAGTATATTCAAAGAGTTCAAGATGGTGGCTCAGATCCTTTAGGGATCTTTTCTTCACAGACATACTGAGTTGAGCTTCTATCTTGGTATAGAAATATGCATTATATTATTATTGAGTACAGTCTATGCATTTGGCACAATATTCTTCTCACTTTTCTATGCCCATAATTCAAAGGTTAGTTCTTTTTCTGGTATCCCAGACCTAAGGTCTATTCTACTCATATATTTTAAATTCGTGGCTGGCTTTTACCAAGTGATCCAGTTCCTCTGCCTTGTGTTCTAGTCCTGACACTGCATTTTCCACACTACCCATTCTATTGGTCAGGTTTTAAATGGGATTTTCATTTGGCTTATTGAGTGTTCATTTCCAGTGTCATTTCAATTTGAATTTTCTTTTCTTTATTTATTTTTCTTTTATTAATTAATTTTTCAATACATTCTTTTCTCATTTTACATAGATATCTCCATTCCCACTCCTTCCTCTCCTCCTGACCCCCAAACTACTTCTTAGAAAGGGTAAGGCTTCCCAAAGGGAGTCAGCAAATTCTGACACTTCACTTTGATGCAAGACCAAAGTCTTCCCCACTATATCTAGTATGAGTAAGGTATCCCTCCAAACAGAATATGCACCTAGATAACAGTTCAAGCACTAGGAATAAATCCTGATCCCACTGCCAGTTGCCCCACAGACTGCCCAAGCCTTACAACTGTTCCCCACATTTGGTGGTCCTAGTTTGGTCCTATGCAGGTTTCCCCACTATCAGTCCAGAGTTCGTGAACTCTAACTAGCTCAGGTCAGTTGTTTCTGTGGGTATCACCATCCTGGTCTTGACCCCTTTGCTCATATTACGGCTCCACCCTTTCTTGGACTGGTCTCCAATAGTTTGACCCACTGCTTCACTGTAGACCTCTGCATCTGCTTCCAATAGTTGCTGGATGAAGGTTCTATGATGACAATTAAGGTAGTCATCAATTTGATTACAGGGGAAGGCCAGTTGAGATGTCCTCTCCACTGTTGCTTAGAGTGTCATCCTTGTGGAATTTCTCTAGTACAATGTTTCTTGCTAGCCCTTATTGGCTCCTTCAATCAAGATATCTATTTCCTTTCTCTTCCTCTCTGTCTTTCCTCCTTGAATATTCTATTCCCTCATGTTCTCCTCTTCCCTCCTTTTCTCCCCTTCCCCTCTCCTTCTATATTCTCTTCTCCCCCCCCAACATTCCCAATTTTCTCAGAAGATCTTGCCTGTCTCTCATTCCCAGGGGATCCATGTATGTCTTTCTTAGTTACCTTGAAACTTGTTACCTATCTTCCTTGTTAGCTATCTTGTTACCTACCTTCTCTGAGATTGTGGACTATAGGCTGGTTATCCTTTGCTTTACTTCCAATATCCACTCATAAGTCAGTACATACCATGTTTGTCTATCTGGGTCTGCTGGGGCACCTCACTCAGGGTGTTTTTTCTAGTTCTATCCATTTGCATGTGAATTTCAAGATGTCATTGTTCTTTAGTTGTTGTTTTTCAGCTGAGTAGTACTCCACTGTGTAAATGTACCACATTTTCTTTGTCCATTCTTTAGTTGAGGGACACCTAGGTTGTTTCCAGTTTCTGGCTATTATGAATAATGCTGCTATGAACACAGTTGAGCAAATGTCCTTATAGTACGAGTGTACATCCTTTGGTTATGTGCCCAAGCGTGGTATTGCTGGGTCTTGAGGTAAACTGATTCCCAATTTTCTGAGGAACTGCTGCACTTATTTCCAAAGTGGCTATACAAATTTGCACTTCCACCAGCAATGAAGGAGTGTTCCTCTTACTTCACATTCTTTCCAGCATAAGCTATCATTGATATTTTTGATCTTACTCATTCTGTCAGGTGTAAGATAGTATTTCAGAGTCATTTTGATGTGCATTTCCCTGATTGTTAAGGATGTTGACCAATTCCTTACGTGTTTTTCAGTCATTTACAATCTTCTGTTGAGAATTCTGTTTAGATCTGTACCCCATTTTTTGATTAGATTATTTGGTAATTTGATGTCTAGTTTCTTGAGTTCTTTGTATATATTGGACATTAGTCCTCTGTCTGATGTGAGGTTGGTGAAGATCTTTTCCCATTCTGTAGGCTGCTGTTTTGTCTTGGTGACTCTGTCCTTTGCCTTAAAGAAACTTCTCAGTTTCAGGATGTTCCATTTATTAATTGTTGATCTCAGTGTCTGTTATACTGGTGTTATATTTAGGAAGTGCTCTCCTATGCCCATGCATTCAAGGCTACTTCCCACTTTTTCTTCAATGAGGTTCAGTGTGACTGGATTTATATTGAGGCCTTTGATCCATTTGGACTTAAGTTTTGTGTATGGGAACAGATATGGATATATTTGCGTTCTTTTACATGTTGACAATCCAGTTATGTCAGCACCATTTGTTGAAGATGCTTTTTTTTTGGTTGAGAGACTTTTGATGACTATTTCTATTTTATTAGGGATTATAGGTCTATTTAAATTGCTTATCTGTTCTTGATTTAATTTTGGTTTGTTCATTTCCCTTAGATTTTTCAATTTTTTTTGGAGTACAGGATTTTGAAGTATGACCTGATGATTATCTGGATTTCCTCTGTGTCTGTTTTTGTGTCTCCCTTCATTTCTGGTTTGTTAATTTGCTTATTTCCTTTTTGCCTTTTGGTTAGTTTGGTTAAGGGTTTGTCTATCTTGGTAAGTTTCTTAAAGAACCAATTATTTGTCTCATTGATTCTTTGTATTGCTTTCTCTGTGTCTATTTTATTGATTTCAGCCCTCAATTTGATTTTTTCCTGTAATCTACTACTCCTGGGTGAGTTTGCTTCTTTTTGTTCTTGAGTTTTCAGATGTTCTGTTAAAGTCACTTGTGTGAGGTTTCTTCAGGTTCTTTATGTAGGCACTCAGTGCCATTTTCCTGACCTTTACTTAATCACAAATGTAGGAGAATCCCACAGACTGTTAGATTCTTCTGTATGTTCATATCCAAGTTGTTCCTGGGCAGCAAGTATCTCTTCTTTACAGTAAGTGGCCATTGATCCACCCAGATGGGATCCTCAGAGAAACACGTTACAAGATTGGCATGCTATTTCTCAGCAGTTATTAGAAAAAATACCCCAAATCTCATCTATTATTTTGAAATAGAATTTAAAGGTTCAGTTATTCCATGCGATTCTTCCCAGATCTTTCCCAGGAATCCATTCTTTGAGAGCATTATCTTTTCAGCAGAGGTATTAGGTACAAAGAGATGTACGTCTAGGTTTTAAAGAAAATCTCTTCCCCACAAATTAACTGCCAACCTTTGCAACACATAAGGCTAGAAGGAACCTGACTGATCATCTCTTTTCTGAAGGGAAATGGAGGAGTGGATCTTGGGGAGAAGGAAAGTTGTGGAGGAACTGAGAGGATCAGAGGAAGGGGAAACTGTGGTCTAGATGCATTGCACAAGAAGAAGAATAAAAAAGAAAAAATTTTGTGAACTTTGTTGAGGTCCGTAGAAAACTCCCCCTTCATGGAGTATTGGGATCTCTGAGTGCCAGCCTCAGTGTCCCCTTCAGGGCTTAGAAGAAGATTTACAGCAATCACAGGACTTAGATCTGAGGATGAAATGAACTATCTGCTACGTACTTTTCTGCATCAGTTTCTTTTTTATTCTCCTGCTGTTCTCCTCCTATTCTGTAAAGTTTCCAGTTTATATACACATGCAAAACCAAGGCAGTTTTCTGAGCTTGGACATCCCTTTATCTTCGAAGGTCCCAAATGTGATCTACATGAAAGACTCCTTTCCTGACTTCATGTTCTGCTAAATGGAAAATAGTTGCATGGAGGTGGCTTCTAATGTATCTCAGGGAACAAAGTGGAGATTAGACTGTGGGAACTGAGGTTATTGAGCATGCCTGAATTTCCCACTGGAGGTCCCACAGAGTGTGTGTGGGAGACCCAATATAACAGTACATGGGAAAGAATTGTGCCCAATAATCCATACTCTGCTGAATCTTGCACCAAGTGAGAGTACTTATGGCTTAACAAGAGATCTACTGTAAGAATCATCTGACATTAAAAAAAGGTGGTAGGCCCAGTACCTTACAAACTGGGTTTATCTCCATCAGAACACATTCATTCTGGTGGGTCAGCCTTCTGCTCTATCATCTGAAATCTCACTGCATGAATCCTGCAGACCAGAGCAATGGAGCACTGCTTAGGTGCTTTGAAGAGGCCAGTGGGAGGGCCAAGATTGGTATGACAGAACTGAAACACTGGCACCTGTATCTAACAATCCATCAGATTTCTTAGCATCTATACATAGGGTCACAGTGGTCCACTCTTCAGTAACTGATCCTATCCAGTACACATCTGAGAACCTGAAGCATTATAGTCCCCATTCCTGAGCACACTTTACCCTATTAAACACTGACACTGGAACCAATAACAGTTGAGCAATATATTGTCCTTTTTCTCTAGTTTGGATGCTAGTATGAGCAGATGTCATAACGTTATTCTCACCAATATAATCACAATATGAAACCACTGTAAAAAAAATCTGCAAATCTTCCATGTTTACCATACTTCTCCCTATTATCAACCCAGCCAGTCCTTGTGGCAAAGATCCAACTACACCAGCAGATATTTCTGGTGTTAATATGAATATGAAGGCAGTACTAAAGTCATGTCTTGTATGGCTGTGGTTGCCCTGAAAAATCTTGATGCATGAGAGTCTGAGGCACTATGAAGGGCTGATGGGGTTGTTATCCAGTCAGGAGGATAAGTCTAAGTGGTCACTATATGTACCACAAATTTTGGTAGAGCCTGGGATTGACGCCTGACCCAGTTTCTCTGAGCCAAAGGTTGTCCTTCACTATTCTTTTTAGATTTACTTGATTGATTACATTGCCCATTGATTTACTAGTTTACAGTAAGGGCATAAATCTGGGGCTTTGGGCTCCATGGCTTGAGGAGCATTCTGCCTTCCTCGAGGACACTTCCTTTTAAAGTGTCCAGACAGATCACATTTAAAGCATTCATGATCATTACCCACATTCATTTTTCTTGTTGGATGACTGCCAACAACTGAGGCAGCATTTGGCCTTGGAGAGCCACAGCAAGAGATAACCCTTGAGTATATAAAGTCCCTTGAGTATATATCAGCACTGAGGCAGATATAATCATTAATATCTCCCTTGTTTCAAAAGGGATGGATGGCAGTCTGGCATGCAGCATTAGCAATCTCATATGCCAGTTATTTGACAATAATCACTCCTACATCTTCATTAATCATTAGGTGACTCACAACCTTCAAAGATGAGAAACAAAATCTCGATATGCCTCATCAGGCCCTTGTCTACTTTTAGAAAGTTTCTCTGTATTTCTTTCAGAATCTGGTAACTTACACTACACTAGCCATGCCAAAGCATTTATTTTGTCATAAGCCTCAGGGCAATACATAATCTGTTATTGAGTATCACTATACATGTCTTCTTCTTCTCCATTTTAAAAGGTATAGGCATATTATTCTGTTGATATTTTTAATTTCTTTTTTTTAAAATGTGTGTTCTTTGGTATTGTGTGCATTGGTGTTTTGCCTACATATATGTCTGTGTGAGAGCATTGGATCCCTTGGAACTGCAGTTATAGATAGTTGTGAGCTGCCATATGGGTTCTGGGAATTGAACTCTGATCCTTTGGAAAAGCAGCCAGTGCTCTTAATTGCTGAGCCATCTCTCCAGCCAATATTTTGATCATCTCTAGTAGCTTGGTTTTGACATCTTTCTGAATGATCCTCCACAGTAAATATTTACCCCAGTTATATAAGCTTTGGCTAAGATCTTACAAACAGAGGGAACAAAAGCATCCCTAGAGATAGAATCAAGGAGAGATAATGTAAAAGGTGTAGTTGACCCATATTGAACATGAGCCTGCTTAAGATGCCTAAGAGTCTTAGATAAAATAGATATTTAATTTCTAACTCATTGGCCCAGTTTGTTAGGATTAGGCATCACATTCACTGTGAAAAGAAATACTCCTTCCATGTCTTCTTCAATCTGTTGGGCTCCACACAGAGGTAAAAGAGAGAATCCTTCCATGTTCTCTCCCATCTCCTGGGCTCCATATAGAATCTCTTGCATTGAAGGCCTATATTGTGACTTAGTGGAGAATAATTTTCTTACGGTAGGGGAAAAATCTTCCCAAATAACCTCAGTAAAGAGATGAAGTGAAACAGCAAAAACAAAACAAAACAAAAAACAAAAAACACCACCCCCAAACAAACAAACAAACAAAAAACAAACTCCAGTAGCTTCACTTAATAGATAGGGGCAAGAAGCAGAGAGAATTGGAGCAGCAGGTGGATGGGCATAATCAGCACAAGGTGGAGGCAATCAGTCAATGTCATCATACTAGGTAATATAACTTCAGGTTCTAATTTTTCTTCTACTCCTGGTGTTCTGCTTTTTCCTGATCATTTTAACTTTTTAATTTTAATCATGTTACTTTTTTCAATGACTGTTTATATTTCTTTACAAAGCTGAAAATCATTACTAGAATTGTTTTCTGGTTGTCTTGCATGAAATTATCCCTGAATTGCTCTTCCTAACCATGATCAACTTTTGGGATCCAGAGATCCCCTTTTAGGGAAAGAAGGCTGAGGTTCACTAATGGCATCCAGAAATTTCATCAACCAATTTTACTCTCTTTGCTATCAACATAGTTCCTAGAACTTCTACAAAGTCACTACTTCCATCTTGCCTGTCCAATTTTTAACCATCAGTAAATTAATCTAGTAGATTAATCTTATTATACCTGTACACACACCATAACCAGGAGATTTCCACCTTATTGTTTTCTTTTTTCTTGTCTCCATATTTTCTTATTTCCACATTTTTTGAGGCACTACCTGTAAGCAAGAGCATTTGCTTACCAAACAAGGGTCTCCTGATATGGTTGGTGGGAGTGAAAACTGGGCTGGGTTGGAGGGGTCTCAGTGAGACTGAGGCTGAGACGTTTATCCCAGCAATCACACTTTTATACATTTTTCAGAAACAATGTAATGGAGGATGCCATGATATAATGGTGATTGCAAGCTAGATAAGGTATACAAGATTAATGTCTAATAACAATTGTTTAGCCAAGTTCTACATACTATCCTGACTAAGGGACAGAGAGAAACACAGGTGGCTTGAATGTTTCACTGCCTGAGTGAGTGCATTAGTTTTTCAGGAACTGTAAGGCACACAGTGCCCCAAGAGCAGTAAACTCAAACCTGGAAAACCTGTGATGTATGTCTCTCATGGCATTAAGACTGGGCAAACTCCACATTTCCCTGCAAATCAACGTATTCCATTCCTAGTGACCAAAGGCTCATAGCCATATTCTAATGCACAAAGTACTAAGTCCAACTTTCGTCCTCTCAACAGTGACTAAAAGCCAAAAGTAATTTCCAAGACTCAAAGGTCTCATAAGTATAACCCCCTCTTAAACAAAAGAATTAAATACCTCCAATATATAATGGAATAGAAAGTTCATTTACATTTCAAAGGAGAAGAATGGGAGCATAGTAAAGAAACAATGGCTATAAACAAGACCAAAACCCAGAAAGGCAAAATCAAAATTCTGTAGCTCCATGTCTGGTGCCTGGGAATTTATGTTCAAAGGGTTTAGATGGCTATGCCTCCCCAGCTTTATTGCCTGCAAAGGACCCCTTTCTTGGGCCCTTTACACTCACTGTTTGGAGCTGCTCTTGGCCAATGTCTCATAGTTCTGAAATCTTCAACATATAGGGGTCTCCACTAAAATTTAGGATTGAGTTTCATAGTTTCACCCAATGCCCTCACACAGGCTCTTGCCCTCTCTTTCATTCACTTGCTTCCTGTCTTTGGTGGCTCTCTGAAACCATGGAGGAATAGTCAATGAGCACTTCACTCTGGAATCTTTCATGTCTCTAATGACAACATTGTGTAGATGGCGCTGCTAACTTGTAGCTGCTAACTTGTAATGGAGGCTGGCCTGTTAGAATCACCCTTACGCTCTCTTCTACAAGCTGGAAGCTTAGCTGGTTTGGGTTTTGCTCTGGGGTTACCCTTTCCATTGGTTGGGTGCAGAGAAGGCCCCTTCTTAACTATAATAATAACCTCTTTAGGCACTGCAGCCTCTGCTAGCATATACCTTGACTGTAATATTAAGCTTCCTAGGGATCTTTATCTCTGAAAACTGGACATTTTATATTTCTTTTTGCCCAAATTGCCTTTTCTCGTGGAGATCTTTATAAGTGTTATCAATAAGAACCATTCCACAGACTCAATGCTATTCAGTGACAAATTTTCCTCCATGAAAGATATTAGTTCATTAATTTAAAAATTTTCCTCAACCAATTTCTCAGAAAAGGTAAAAGTCAGTTAGATTCTCTGCTAAAATATCACTCAGTTGGCCCCAACCCAGTTGTTAATATTGCTCCTTTCTGAAACTTCTTGAGCAATCCATAGTCTGCATTGCTCTCATCAGGGACTATATTCATGGCTCCTACTAGGCTGTTCCTTTAAGCACTACTTACAGCATTCAACCACTTTCCCAGTCCAAAGTCACAAATTCTTCACATTTCTAAAAAAAAAAAAAGTAACAAATACAAACAAACAATTGAAAACAGTGTGGTCTTGTTCTTCAGAGCAATGGCTCACTCTCTGATACTAACGTAAATAGTCATTACTTTTCTGTTGTTGTGATGAGATACTATGTCTAAGGCTAACTTGCCTAAGGAGTTTATATGTGTACAGATGCGGCTGCTCCAGTAACTGTGTGGGAAGCGGCATAATAAATCAAGATAAGTAATAAAAGGCAAAGGTCAGACTTATAAAGAACATGAAGAGTTCAAAGTTCTTCACATTGAGATTTAACTGTCATAGGATCCCCACTGGAGCTGTCTTCTGGGCATATGAAAAGGGCAACAGGGAATTCTGGGGGAAGGTCTTAGATTCTAATGTTATGTAGTGGTTAACAAAGACTATAAGATGATGAAAGAGATAGGATTGGTTTCTACAAGAATACTCAACACAGGAAAGAAATCTGCCGTAGCTGGAAGCCTGCTCTATGCCATAGCGATACAAAGGCTTTAAAGAGACTAGCAGCTCTTTTCTTTCTGAAGTGGGAGAAAAGGAAGTGAAACTGCAGAATCACATAGTCTTCCATCAGCAACAAGCTCCACTCATCTCACTCTGTGTGGTTTGGGAGGTTGTTGAGCTTCACCTTCCATCTGCAGAAAATGTCAGTTTACCTTATCTACTTCCCTTTTTATGGAGAAGAAAATAAACATAGTTATAGAGTTTTAAATCCAAAATTCCAAAAGTGCAAATAAACACAAGAGTAGCATCCTTACCAACTGAACTTTCTACCAGCCTCTAGTTTCTTACTTCCAGTAGGAGAAAAAATTACATCCTTTGGATGGAATTATAATATAATTCACAGAAAAATACAAAATACAGCACTGTAGTGACAATTTGAGAAAAATCTATTTAATACCAGGCTATCTCAGAAAAGATTGCATAGGGATGAATAAATTAGGATGGGAAGAACACTTAAATACCAAATTGTGTGAAATTTTCTGTGGGGTCATTTATGTGAAAGACAATAAGAACCTGTGAGATTGAGATTTTTGGAAGTTCCTGAATACTAAGCTCAGATCATGAAGCATAATTAAAAACTGGTGCCATAGAAAGAAAGCATATTTCTGGACAAGATGACAAGATTCCAGAACACAATTCAATCATATGTGGAATAACGATGCCATTCAAGAAAATTATAACCTAAGAGTTTTAATGCAATGGTTTTCTAGACTCACAAGGGAATGAAGGCACAGTGGAGTTCCTAGTTAAATACACATTTTACCTATTGGATAAGTATATAGAAAGTTCCCTTAAGAGAATAGCCCGAAGTGTGGAAAATTTGAGAAATGGTAATATTAATATATCTACCTGAATTTGTTATAAAAACCATCTCAAAGGTGATTATCATAGTCAGAAGAGACTTTTCTTATGAAACACTCTTTTTAGGGCCCTCTTCATGTCTCTGTTCCTCAGGCTGTAGATGAAGGGGTTCAGCATGGGAGTCACCACTGTATACATCATGGCCATGACAGTCTCCTTCACAGTGGAGTTATTACCTGATGGACATAAGTAGAGGCCAATAATTGTCCCAAAGAACAGTGAGACCACAGACAGGTGGGAGCCACAAGTGGAGAAGACCTTGTGGATGCCTCGAGTTGATGGAACCTTGAGGATGGAGGAGACAATCCGTGCATAAGATGTTATGATGAGTAGAAAAGGAAGTACAACAACAAGCCCCCCTATGATCAATACCACCAACTCATTAATGTGAATATCAGAGCAGGCCAGCTTCAGTAGAGCAGATAGATCACAGAAAAAATGGGGAATCACATTGTTCTCACAGAAAGACAATCTAGTTAAGAGCAAAGTGTGCAACATGGCATGTGATGTGGTCAGCACCCAGGACAGCACCACCAGACTCACACAGAGCTTGGGGCTCATGATGCTGGTATAATGAAGGGGGAAGCAGATGGCCACATAGCGGTCGTAGGCCATGACCACTAGGAGGAAACTCTCAAGGTCTCCAAAAAACAAAAAGAAGTACATTTGTGCCAGACAGCCTGCATAGGAGATGAGTGGGACTTGTTTCTGCATGTTCAGCAACAACTTGGGCATTGTGACAGAGGAGAAGCAGAGGTCAGAGAAGGACAAGTTGCTGAGAAACAAGTACATGGGTGTGTGGAGATTGGAATCCAGTAGAATGAGGATGATGATGATGAGGTTCCCCAGGACGGTGGTGAGGTACATGGCCAGGAACAGGGCATAGAACAGGTGCTGGTGTTCTGGGGGGATTGGCAGGCCCAGGAGGAGGAACTGGGAGATGCCTGTTCGGTTGTTTTCAGGCATTATCTTTCTGTAATATCTGTAAGGAAAATGGTTGGATCCATCAAATTTTCAAATAAAATGAACATATATCTAAGACATGTCCTTTAGGATAATTAATCTCACAGTCATCGAAATATTATTACTATACACAAGTTGAAAAAAATTATATAACCATAAATGTCTTAATTCTTTTGTAAATTTTGCATGTTTCAGTATTACATCCTTTAAATTCTACTCTTTTGTTCATTTATTTGATTTACAACCTCACCTCAGTTTTCCTTCCTCTTTTCCCCAAAGTCCCTCCCTGCTCTTTCTTCTTTCCTCCATCCATTCCTTATCTGTTTCTAATCAGAAAAACGCAGGTTTCCCATGGATACTGATAAAATATGGCAAAACAAGTTGTAGGAAAACTAAGTGCTAAATTCTACTCTTATGTGAGATATAAAATTTATTAGCTTTCCTCTTAATTGCCAATTGCTTATGTATCCTCAGTGATTATGATTTGCTTCAGCTCTTTCAGATTCTTGCATTGCAATATTCCCCAGGTCTTTGTGTGAACAGTCTCAATTTATGATTCTACACATATCCCAATGAACATTTGAAAGGTTTAAATTACCATTTAAGACTCAGGTTGTATTTATATCTTATCCTACAGAACTCTAATTTCTAAGGATGAATGGTATTTCCCCAGAATGTGCCGCAAGCATTGAACACACAGCAGATTCCAAGTAAAACTTCCACATTCACCCGGTTTCTTTGCTGACCCATCCTCCTTTAGCCTCTCATATCAGTAAAAGAAATCAATGATCAAAGAAGAAATCAGAGTTTTATTTTATTCATTCTTTTCTTTCACTATCTATACCCCATCAAGTAAACCTTATAACTCCTAAACTTTATTTTCATTTTCTTCACCTTTGTCCTAAATATTACTACCCATGAAAAGGGTATCATTTCACTTGGACTATTGAAACCAACTCTCATTTTGCCTCCCTCATTCCGAGCTTCAGTACTCTTTTCAAATGACTTTCTTCTCCTCCTTACATGTAAAGTGGAAATCCAATTATCCTTCCTTGCTGAATGAATTGTTGGTGGATTCTCACTGCACTTAAGATTAAAGCTAAATTTCTTTCAGGTGCACACTTGACATTACAGTGTCCAATCTTCCCAACACCCACATTCGCATTTGATCACACAGTGACTCTTGCACTCTATCTCCAGTAATGCAGGGTTTGAGTGTAAACTCACCAGTGCTCTACTTTTTTAAGCTGGTGCTCCTTCTGTGTAGCAGTTCCTTCCCTCTGCTCCCACTCACTTGGATTACCATTTATCCTTCAGGTACAGTATGTGGTCTTTCTAAGATAAATCTCCCAGGTCTGTCGAGGGTAGGTAAGACCTATTACCATTTTTCCACAGTACTCATCCTACAACACTCGATGCCTTGGTCAGTTGTTTATCACTGATTCCCCCTAGGCTGTAAACTCCATTCAAGAAAGGCATATCTGCCTTCATCCTGCAGCAGGAACCTCTTGCATGCTGACTATATTTATCCAATATGCCTTTAATATTATCAGTTGCTTTTTGCACTAGAAATGCGCTCATGCACTTTTAAAGATCCTAATTTCTATCAAACTAGAGTAACTACTGCTGTTAGTTTTTCTCTGACAAAATTTATGAACCTTAACTCTTTACCTATAATTTTGACTTATTGTCAAATGTTCAAGAAGGACATGCCTATGAAAGTACAAGAAGATTACAGAATACCAAATAGATTGGACAAAAATAAAAATTCCCCTGCCACATAATAATCAAAACACTAAACATATAAAATAAAGAAAGAATAATATTCTGCAAAGGACAAAGGCCACGTGACATATAAAGGCAGATATATAGAATAACACCCGAAGTTAGTTATCTGCTACTGTTAAGGGAGGGGAAATACTCTTTACTTACACACAGAGTTAGAGGTTTGCCTCTCTTGTACCTGAGAAGATCCCATCTCTGGTGTCTAGAGTGAATTACAGATGAGGTAGTTCATATGTAGATGCTGTGTGCAAGAGACAACAGCTTCATGTCTTCTGATTCATGAAACTACAAGTTCCCTGTCTACAATAAATCTAAGATGGTGCTTCTAAAATTTAGAGTAAGTGAAAAACACCAGTATATCTTTTTTAAACATCACTTGTTTTCTTTCAGTTCTAACTTTTATTTTTAACTAACAGCCATAGAAAGTCAGTTGCTGTTGTAAATGGACCGAGCTACTTTTAAATTTACCCATCATTAGATTCTTCAGAAAATTTCAAGTTCCATTCCTGAGAGGTGATCTATTCAAAAATTTTGAAATCACTTCAATTGTTTTTACAATAAAACAAAGTTTAAGAACTACTGCATCAAACCTGTATGGATTACAGAACTGGTGTTACACTGATGTGATAGAGTCTGATAAGATTATAGTGTTCATGGATATTAATGAATATTATTACTAACAAATATATCTGGAAGATATTAGTGAAAATGCTTGTGGAAGCTTAGGAAGATGTGAAAGACAGAGAGGTACAGAATAGAGAAGTTGTCACATAACTCAACTCTGCAGAATATCATATAACCTTGGAAACTAGACTTTTGGGTTAGAAGGACATTAAAAGTCGCTTAGTCACCACCCTTCCCAACTCACCTAAGATGTCTTCAAGTGACTCTAAGACCCAATCCTGAGCCTGTTCCCTTTATTAATTGCAGGCTAGGAAGTAATGTCTCTGTTTTCATGATCTGTGTACTATCCCTGCTCTTATCTACCATTCTGCTCATTCCTGGGCCTAAGGGAACTCACTCCCAGAGGAGTCCGGATCCTTAAAAAACTCAAATAAATATAAATTAGTTAATCAGGACCATTCTAGAACCAATTAAGAGTCCTGTAAAAGGGACTGATGCAGCCCTGATCACATCTGGTTATTTTAGGGGGAGGGTGGAATTGGCATGAAACTCACAAATGGACATGTAGTCATTGATACCATTGGGGATTGGCAGCCTAGAACCTACCTTATGGAGGGTTAAAAGGTATAGTCAGGAGACTTCTAAAGTACTTAAGCACCATAATATGAATGATTTAAAATATTATAATAATTCACACTAGAATCCATCAAATTTTATGACAACATACTACAGGAATATTCACATGTGATCTACTCTCAATTCAGCCCAACTTGCTGTACACAGGCTCTAGGGAGAGATACACATACTACTAACAAAGATTAGGTGTATACGGGCTAATCTTATATCTATGTCAATAAATAAGAAAAAATAACTCCCTCAAATCATGTTAAACTATTTGTCAGGTCAATATATTTTAAAAGACTTTGGCTCCTTACCTCTCTAAGTGAAACTTAATATCCTATCCCACTATCATAATCCTATCATTGACCACAGAACCATAGATGACATTTGTAATTTCTCATTTCAGTGCCTGTTCCTTGTACTTGGCTCTCATCTTCTGGTTCAGATGTGGTAGAGTTGCTGTATATAGTGATATGCTGAAACTTTCTTTCCAAGGGAATCTATATGTTAGTTGGTCTTATAACCATTAGATTATTATAGATTTGTAAATATTTATTTTTGTACAAGGAAATATGTGATAGCCATAAACTCTTCAGTATTCTAAGCTCAGTTTTTTGTTTTAGTTGTGTATAAAACTCAAGATCTTCATTAATAATGAGTATCATTCACACCACAGAGAATGACAACTCTGCTTTTTTGTAGTATTTTATAGAAGTATTATGCTTTAGTTATGAAATAGTTCCTCAAATATGTGTGTTGAAGGCCTAGCTCCAAAAACAGTGATCAAAAGACTTTGCAGATGTGATAGGATCTTTATGTCCTTGACATAGTCAATGGATCATCCAGTGATGGAGTCATAATATGATGTCATTATGGAGAGACTGAAGAAAATATAATGTGGATTTATTTGGAGGGTACTTTTATTTGGAGGCATACTTTTGAAGGGTACATTTGCTTCTATTGCACCATCTCTAACTCTTTGCTTCCTGGTTACCATCAGGTGAATACTTTTCTTCTCTTATATTCTTATATTGATGTATCACCTCAATGTGAGATCAGAAATGTTAAGCCAAGTGGCTATGGACAATAATATCTAAAATCATTAGTAGAATAGCCCTTTCATCATTTAAGAAATTTATTTCAGCTCTTTAGACACATAGTGAAAAACTGACCAAAGGAACAGACATGGTTGAAGAGTATCCTCAACTTCGATATCAGTGAAACTGTTGCTGCATTCCCCAGCAGAAGAACACACCCTTTGGAAACTATGTTCACTTTATATGCTACTGTATGTTTTCTGTCACAAATCTTATTTCAGCCATAGCATCAGAACTTTAACCAGGTGAACTTGACAGCATCGCACCTCCATCTTTCTGAGGACACTTTTCAGTTTTTGCACTGAGACCTCTCTGGATCACAGAGAAAGATGTCATAGTAGATTTCCTTTTGTAAATACTGTTCTGATGTACTCCTTAAAAAATTATTTTAAACAATAAGGCAGGTGGACTTGGGTCCTTTTTGCATATAGATATTTTGTACCATAATTAGGTGCCTCTTTGGCCAATAACTCTATTAGATGCAATACTTTCCTGGCACTGAAGGTTTCTCTACAAATTTATGGTAATGACCTGTTGCTAAAAACAACACCAATATATCTCATGAAGAATCAAGCTGGTACCGGGCAGTGGTGGTGCATGCCTTTAATCCCAGCACTCAGGAGGCAGAGGCAGGTGGATCTCTGTGAGTTCGAGACCAGCCTGGTCTACAGAGCTAGTTCCAGGATGGGCTCCAAAGTCACAGAGAAACCTTGTCTCGAATACAACCAAAAAAAAAAAAAAAATAAAAGAAGAATCAAGCTGGTGCCTAGCTAGACACTTTCCCCATACTGAATATGTTCATGGCACCAGAAGGTCCTCTGCATCCTACTAGAAAGGAAGGTAAATAGCAACTCAGCTCTAAACCCTTTGATCTATAATGGTGACCTGCCTTCATGATATATTGCTGCAATAGTGGCACAAATGTTGTGATTATCTGTTTATTTTTTATTTGTTTGTTTAGACAAAGCAAAACAAAAACTATCAACTTGAGACTGGACAAGGCTACCCAAAAGAAAGAAAAGAGCCCCAAGAACAAACACAAGAGTCAGAGACCCATTCATTCACACTCTAAAGAATACCATAAAAGTACTAAGCTGAAAGCTAAGCTATATACACAGAGAACCAGGTACAGATCTCTGTTTGTCCTGTGTCGGCCCTCTCATCTGATTGAGAGGACTTTGTTCTCCTGGTATCCTCTATCTCCTCTGGCTCTTACACCTTTTCTGCTTCCTCATCTGTGGATTGACCTCTGAGGGGAGGTATTCAATTGAGACCATCCCATTTATAGTTGTGTGTTCCATGGAGTCTCCCTCTGAATAATGTCTGGCCATGGGTCTCATCATAGGTTCCCAAATGCTGCAGGAGGAAGCTTCTCTGATGATGACTGAATAAGACACTGATCTATGAGTAGAGATGGATAGCATTAGGAGTCATTTTATTGCTATTTTTTTCTTTTTAGACCAACAATATTTTATTTTACACTAGGGTCTCTGGGTTAACTTGTCTCTGGTTTTTGGTCACCCAAGCAGTGTCAGATATGGGTTTCTTCTCATGGAGTGGATCTCAAGTCAAATCAGACATTGGTTGGCTATTCTCACAAGTTCTGTGCCACCATTACTCTAACATAATTGCAGGCAGTATAGATTATAGGTCAAAGGTTTTGTGGCTCAGTTGGTGTTTATTTTTCTCTTTTGATAGCTTGCAGAGTACCTTCCTGAACCAAGGACACCAAAACACAGGAGTAAATGCTCTGTGTAGGCGCCAGTTTGACTTCCCAATTTTCAGTGAGTTATTTGAATGATATCCTGAGCAATGGGTCTCTGCTTTCAGTTTAATGAGCGCCACCCACTGTATTGGCAAAAGCCCTGGTTGTTTGGGGATTTCCATGGGAACTTCTTGACCAACAATTCATAGTTTTAAGGTCCATTCTATGAATTGGGACCTGGGATTAGACAGGCCATGGAAGTGGGGAAAATCAAATCTATTGCTCTGCTAAATAAAAATAGCTAGTTATGAGTCTGAACAATATTCTGCTATATCCATAGACAATGCACAGAGATTGTGAGGCTTTGCAACACCCTGTACTAAATGGATATTTCCATCAAACCCCTCTCCTCAGGGCTCAGAAGAGGAGGAGAAAAGATTGTAAGAGTCAGTGGGGATGACTCTTAGGAAACAAGGCTGTCCAGACATAGCAGGACTGATGTACATATAAACTCCCAAAGATTGTAACAGCTTGCTGAGGGCTTCACAAATCTAAGTCAAATAGGATCTGAGCACTGAGAGGGGGCAGTGGGCATGATCACCTGACCCTAACCTGAAGTTATCGCTAATTGACAACTGCTCAAAAAGGAAAAATTCATTTCCTCCAATGGAGCCTCTGTGAGTGTCCAAACCACAGTAAAGGCAGTCCCCAAGCCCAGTAGAAGGAACCAATTCAAAACAAAATGAATAGTATCTTTTGGAAAAATTTTTTGCCTTATAATGCTTTTTCTGGGCATTTTAAAAACTTGTTGGTCTTCTGTAAAAATATTAGGTTTTCCACTTGTTTCCAATTTATGGGTTTTATGTTGCAGTAGTTTCTGTCCCACTCAGTTCCGCAGTCGTTCTGTCCCAAAGAAACACACAGAGGTCTACCTTAATCATAAACTGATCAGCCTATTAGCTCAGGCTTCTTATTAATTCATTCTTAGATTTTAAATTAGCCCATTATTCTTGTCTATGTTAATCATGTCGCTTGGTACCTTTCATCAGTGAGGCGTTCTCATCTTGCTTCCTGTGTCTGGCTTGCTCTGTGTCGGCTGCAGACTGCATCTTTTCTATTCCCAGAATTTTCCTCTTCCCATTGCCCTGCCTATACTTCCTGCCTGGTCATTCCTCCTATACTTCCTGCCTGGCTATTGGCCAATCAGCATTTTATTAAAACATTACAATATAAGTGAGAGGGTACAAGACCATTGTCCCACAGTAGGTTTTATGCACGTGTGTGAGTACATGTGTCTTTACATGTTGGGTGAGGTTTTTATACTTTTTCTTTGGGTTTCATTTTTCTATTTTTAAATTTGCCTGTTTGGTTTTTAAGGGACAAGAGGGAGAGTGTGGAATTGAATGGATGGGGAGGATCTAGGAGGACTTGGAGGGCAAAATGTAATAAAAATATATTATAGGAAAAATTATTTTCAATAAAAAGGATAACAACACAAAGGGCTAAAGATATACAAAGTTTGTTTTGAGTTTTAATTGTCTTTATATATAAAAGCACACAATCAACTTGTACACAACACAAGTTGAAATTGTGATTATAATTTGGTTGAGTATTGAAATCAGTGTTTGAAGAGATGACATCTTGGCAAAATTTAACTTTACAGTCCAGGAAAATGGTATGTCAAAATATTTCTTAAGCCTTTTATGTATTTAATGTAATTAAAGTTCACACAGAGCTCCGCAGCTGGTCTGGTTTCTGAGTGTTAACACCTGGCTTTGATCTGCTTTTTGAGACTGCTACCTTTTGTGTACATTACCTTCTGTTTGAAGCATGTAAATCTTTTTATGTATTTATTTATTTATTCATTCATTCATTTAAAAAGAAAACAAACTATCTTTTCATTATACATACCAATCCAAGTTCCCACCCTCCACTCCTTCCATTCCCCCCACACACCCTCTCACCCCATGCCCATATAGTCCTCAGAGAGGGTAAGGCGCACTGCTTTGTGGAAGGTTCAAGGCCCTCCCTACTATATCTAGACTGAGCAAGGTACCATCCAAAGAGAATAGGTTCCCAAAAAGGCAGTACATGCAGTAGAGATAAATCCTGATGCCACTGCCAGTGGCTCCTCAGTCTGCCTCAGCCATACAACTGTCACCCACATTCAGAGGGACTAGCTTGGTCCTATTCTTGTTCCTTCCCAGTCCAGCTGGAGTTAGTGAGCTCCCATTAGCTCAGGTGAACTGTTTCAGTGGGTGTACCCATCATGGTCTTGACCTCTTTGTTCATATTCTCATTCCTCCCACTCTTCAAGTGGACTTTGGGAGCTCAGTCCAATGTTCCGATGCAGGTCTCTGTCTCTCTTTCCATCAGTTGCTGGGTGAAGGTTCTATGGTGATATTTAAGATATTCATCAGGCTCACCATAGGGCAAGTCAAGATCGTGGCCCACTCTCATCTATTGCTTAGGGACTTAGCTGGCGTCATCCTTGTGGATTACTGGGACTTTCTCTAGAGCCAGGTTTCTTGCTAACCCTATAGTGGCTCTTCAATCAAGATATCTCTTTCCTTGCTCTCATCTCTGTTCTTCCTTCTTCTCGACTATCCCATTCCCTCAAGTTCTTCCGGAAGCATGTAAATCTTACCTGAGAGTTTCCTAAAAGTTCAAAACCTATGCAAAATTTGGTTGTGGGAGGACTCAGAAAACAGATGTCCTATGACTGGGAATTGCTTTGGCATTTGTCTCTTTGGGGAGCTTCAGATAAGAGGTTTTGGTATGGGGAAATTGACTTGCTAAAGGTGTAAATTGTGTAACAATATAAAAGTCTTTTGCAAAGGTACAGTCAGTCAGTTCACCAGATGCTGACTCCCCTGTGGTTGCAAACGCTAAAATTCATCCTAGAGTGACCTTGATTCTTCCGCGAACCCCTGTTAACTGAGCACCCAACACAACATTTGGCACACAAAAAAAGTCTTGAACAAAAGGAAACCCGGACACTCTTAAGAACTGGAGATTAAAAAATATAGTGCGCTCTCATGGTAAGAGAACTTCAGGATTGGCAGGGTCATGGGGAATTTAAACTCCCTATCTCAGGAGCAATAAAATGTACAGTTGCTAAAATGCTTGTTAAAAGAAAATACAGTAAGTGCACAATTATTTCTAGTAAAGATAGAAATAGAATGGCTTCTGAAAGAAAAAATAAATGAAGAAAAAGGGCCCTTCTTAGTAGCGAAAAAGAAAAAAGGAAATCTTAGTAGAGAAGAGAGAAGGAAAGGAAATTAAAAAAAATTCTCAATGGAAAAATGATAACTATTTAATCAAGAAAAATAGGATTTTCCTGGTTTTTTTAAAAAAAGGGACATATTGAATCAAGGCCTAAAAATTAAAAGGCTCCATAAATGAAAAATAAAAGAAAAAAAAGCCTCTTCCCAGTACAAATAGAAGAAAAAGGCTCGATCTGATAAAAGATTTAAAAAAAAGCCTAAGGATAGCTAAAACTCAGGACTCTCTGGCTGTGCTCTTTCAGCCCAGAGCCTACAAGCACAGAACAGGGGCATCTGAATTACAATGATGACGGGCAGAGCCTCACTGCTGGAGCCTGAGCAAGCAGAGATGGCCCAGAGCTTAGAATGTTCTTGTTATTTGTTGGCTTAATTTTGGTTTAAATATTTTTTTGTATTTCTTTCAGAATAGGAATACCTCAATATTAAAGGTCCCTTCATGGGCTATGAATTTTATTTTTCCCTAATAGTGGGAATAACTCATTATCAATGGTCCCTTGATGGGAGAAAGAAAAAATTAAAAGAAGCCCAATTTCTAGTAAAAAAACAAAAACAAGAACAAAAACAATTGCTGTCAGGGCATAAAGTACTAAGTCTATGCTTTTTGAATTTCCAGAGGTATCAGTCATTCATTGTATGGAGGATGTTCTCTTCTCTTGATTGTTTAATTAATGCTTAAGTAAATGTTTAATTTTCATAGAAAATTAACTACAAATAACAAGATTCATAATTTTAAACTATATTGTTGGGTATGCTCTTGTTTGTTTATCATTATGACAATTTGGCTCTGCTCTTGAAGTTGCTTTCTAAAAATTCTTGGTTGAATTCTATAAAATGTAACACCTGAAACAGATGACGTTGTTAGCTTATTAGATAATGTGGCTACTAAGGCAAAAGCTCATAACAATTTCTTACTGATAAAGAACCTAAAAAATTATTTTTTTTTACTAAATAAAACACAGGTACATTTTTTTCTTTCACCAGTATTAAGAATTGGCAAGTTCCATTAACATGATACTTGGGATTTAGATAAAGGGAGCCTCTTCTTAAAATTTTATGAAATTACTCAATATATATTGCCTAAAGTTACTTCTTAAAATCCTATAAAGATTGTTTTTTAATGCGTTTATAGATGTGTAAAAAGAAATATGCAGATAAAAACTGGTAATGAAATTGCTCAATGTTATTACTCCCATATTTTAAATGTAAAGCAGCTTCAATATGCAGGGCAGGAGGTTTTGAAAGTACAGGGAAATAGTATTTTGACTATTAATTAATCATCTATTAATGATGAGAGTCCAAAGCTAAAATTACAAGTAAACAGCAGTGAGATTAAAAGTTTTAGTGGACACTAAAACTGATATATCTATAATTTTTCAAAAATCTTGGATTCCCACTGGCCTTTACAAAAAGTCTTCACTCAAATTTTAGACACTGGAACTTTATCTCAGATAAAACAAAGTATAGAATGAATTAAATGTATATGGCCTAAATGGCAAATAGAGATAAAACTTTAGGTGGCTGATAGAGCCATGAATTTATGTGAGAGAGATTTGTTACAATGGATGGCTCAAATTAATATTCCTATGATTTCAGAAATAGCTCATAAGATTATATAAAATGGGGTATGTGCCTGGAAAAGGTATTGGAAAAAATTAACAAGGAAAGTCACAGGCTATACAGGTTGTCAATAGCAAGACAAACTAGGAATTGGCTATCCAAATTTGGAATAAGGGCCACTGCCAATAACCCCACTGCTGTGCCTCTAAAATGACTAACTAATAAGCCTGTAAGGGTGGAGCAGTGGCCCTTAACTAAAAAAAAATTACAGGTGCTTGAACAACTAGGAAAAGAACAGTTAGATGTTAAGCACATTAAAGAAACTACTAGTCCTTGATTCTCCTGTATTTGTAATAAAAAATGAAATATGAAAAATGGAGAATGTTTGCTGTAGGAAGCTACTTGTTTGTTTCACAGCTGCCCAGACTTCTGAAATAATCACACAGAAATCATATTATTTGCAATATTGTTTGGGTAATAGCTTAAGCATATTTCTGGCTAACTCATATCTTAAATTAGCCCATCTCCATTAATCTGTGTATGGCCATGAGGCTGTGGCTTACCGGTTAAAGTTCCAGCATCTGTCTTCTGAGGGGCTACATGGCTTCTCTCTGACTCCTTCTTTCTTCTCCCAGCATTCAGTTTAGTTTTCCCAACCTACTTATATTCTGCCCTGTGCAGGCCTAAGACAGTTTCTTTATTAACCAATGTATTCACAGCATACAGAGGGGAATTCCACACCAAATGTTAACTGATTTGAGAGCTATAAATAAGATAATTCAGTTCATGGGATCTTTACAACTTGAAATTCCTTTACCTTCTTCATTACCTAAAATTTGACCTGTTATAGTTATTGATTTGCAAGATTATTTCTTCACTATCCCTTTATTAGAATGAGATAGAGAGAAATTTGTCTTTATAGTGCTTACTTAACTAATACCTAACCTGTGAAGAGATATCAATGAAAGTATTTCCTTAAAAAATGTTAAATAACCCAACTTTATGTCAATAATTTGAACATCAACCACTGACTTTAAGAAAACATCATATTTAAGAAATACATAATGATCATTATGAAAGCCCCCCCTTCTTCCTCTTTATGCTTTCCAAAATACACCTTCCCATTCCCTGTATAACATTATCTAGAAATAAAGTTTAGAATGTTTGCAGGCTTAACTAAATATTGAGCCAGACAGACCCTGCTCTTGCAGCACTTATATCAGCTGGCAGCTACTTGCAGTTACAAAGTTAAAAAGTAATGGATATGGCTATAATGCTGTAAGGACAACAATATTCAAACCCAAACAATTCTTCAGGTCTGTGAGATATATTTTTATATAATTCCCTTTCTACAAGAGTATCCCATGTCTCAATCTCTCTGTATAAAGCAGACTTTTATAAAGCACTCTTTTCCCATCTCACTATCCCATATTTCTTCCACTGATATAAACTCCAGCATATGGCAAAAGATGGATCTATCCATCCCATATTTTACATTGCAATTTTTTTTAATCATTGGATCATACTAGATGCTATCATTGATTCTATATGCTTGGTGTCTAGGGAACTTACTCTGAACAGTTGGCACTAGGTGTATTCCTGAGACTTTTCCCCTATTCTGTGTATGCATGCTCTACTCTCCTTTCCAGAACTGTAAGACATAGTAATGTTACAAGTGTTGTTTTCTCATTTGAACCCCACTGTCTCTACTGAGTCAGGAAAGTTCCCAGGATTCGGAGTTGTAGTTAGTAATTCTAGATAAGAGATTAGAGAAGCATTCACTCCCTGTCGAATCTTAGGGGAAAATATTCGAGAAAGAACAGAATTTCCAGGGAAAATTATAGCTGTTGTATATGTGATTGACAAAGTAAAACTAAAAAACACCCATGGAATCACCAATATTATGAGAGAGAAAAGAGTCTGCAAGCTGCACAAATTTTGCAAATTCCTACACTGTTCCATGGACTACTGGTCCTTGCCAAGTAAGAATCTGTTTTCACAGGTGCTGTGAAGAAATCCATTGGTCTGAGACTAGGTTGCATGGCTCCCAACACATGTCAAATGCTTGGACTGACTAGTGCAGCAGGTTTTGGCATTATTGCATTAACTGATATGGCTGCAATAGCTGGATTGGCACTTCATAAAGAAATTCAAACTGCTGAGTTCACTAGAGACTCACAAAAGCATTCTACAGAACTTTGAACTCAACAAAATAAAATAGATAGTTAATAAAATAGCTGATTTGAGACAAGCTGTTATACTATTGGGAGATCAGTTAGAAATATTAAAGGACCAGGTAAAATTAAAATGTGATTGGAATGTTACATCCTATTGTATTACACCTTTAAAGTTCAATAACAGCAAGTATCACTGGGAAATAGCTAAATGCATTTGAGGGGTTACCCTAATTTGTCTCAAATGATTTATGATTTACAGCAAGAAATTAAGGAAACTTTTACAAAAGTTTCCTGATATTAAAGAAATGGATGTTACAGAAAGCCTTGTAGATACGATAGCCTCATTCAACCCTGTAATTCACTTTAATAGGTTTCTTATTTAGGCAAGTGTTGTCCTTGTTCTGGCAATAGTAACCTTATTGGTTTTAAAATGTATTTTGTTTTGCTTACATAAGATTGTAAAACAATAGAAAAAAGGTTGTATTTACTGTAAGGCTGCATAATCTTCAATATAATTAATTGTAACATAAATAGAAAGGGAGAGATGTGGTGAGAGCTCTGTAGAGATCAGCAAGTGGTTTGATCTGATTTTTGTAAGTGTTACCTTTTGTTTGAAGTCTGTAAATCTTACCTGAGAGTTTCTTAAAGCTTCAAAGCCTATCTAAAGCTTGATTGTGGGAGGATCCAGAAACCTAAGATGTCCTGTGACTGGGAATTGCTTTGACATTTGTTTCTTTGGGGAGCTTCAGATAAGAGGGGAAATTGACTTGTTAAAGGTGTAAATTGTGTAACAATAAAAAAGCCTTTTTTTCCACATTTAATTTTTTATTATTGCATTATAAATAGTACCATTCAAAATTTCCACCTCCTCCGCTCCTCCCATTTCCCTCCCGCTTCCCCACTCCCCCTCCCCCTTTCCCCTCCAGTCCTAAGAGAGGGCAGGTTACCCTGCCCTGTGGGAAGCCCAAGGCCCTCTTGCCTCCATCCAGTCCTAGGAAGGTGTGAATCCAAACTGACTAGGATCCCAAAAAGCCAGTACATGCAGTAGAATCAAATCCCAGTGCCATTATCATTGGCTTCTCAGTCAGTCCCCATTGTCAGTCATATTCAGAGAGTCTGTTTCGATCACATGCTCGTTCAGTCCCAGTCCAGCTGGCCTTGGTGAGCTCCCACTAGATCAGGCACACCA
>PVIU01018363.1:0-39212 GCA_004026605.1 Ondatra zibethicus
CAGCAGGCCTCTGGGCACAGCTATAACCGCAGATGGCTGTTTTGTCCTATGCCACAAGCCAGGCCGGCTTAACACCAGCAGTGCAGTGGTACAGGCAGACAAGTCGTCGGGATCCCATTTAGATAGGAAGCTGTTTGGCTGGTTTGGTCTTGTTCGAGCTATGAATTTGGTCAGCTACACAAGGTACAGCCTGCCTGTGTAGGAGGAATTGCCTTCTACCACAGGGGATAGGGTGAGGGCTAGTTCTGGGGTCTGTCCCACTCAGTTCTTCAGTGGATCCCAGCAGGGCTGGACCCAGTTGTCCACATGGTACCCAATTCAAAGCACATTTCATATTCTTTCTTGGGCTCCTTCATTTCTATTTCTAATCTTCCATTCTCTGTACACAAGTCTCTATCTCATATATTGTTTTTTTAAAATAAATATTTTATTTATTTATTTTTGTATGTGTATGTGTTTGTATTCCTGTGGGTTGGGGTAGGGATGGCGAGCTTGCAGTGTGCTTGCAGTGGCTCATAAGAGGAGATCAGAAGACAAGTTAAGGAAATCAGTTCTCTCCTTTTACCACGTGGATCATGAGGATCACACTCAGGTCTTCAGACTTGACTGAATATGCTTTTGTTTGCTGAGACATTTTGCCTTATTTATTTATTTATCTTTCTTTATTTAGTTATTTTTATTTTGTTTATGTATTTTACTCCCCAACTGCTGTTTCTCTCCCTTCTCCTATTCCCTCCCTGCTTCCCCCTGCCCCTCTCTTTACTACACGCACCCCCCCATCCACTCTTCCTCTGTGTCTGTTCAGAAAGGGGCAGGCCTCTCATAAGTATTAAAAAAGCATGGCAAATCAAGTTGTGGTAAGACTAAGCACCCCACTTTGTATTAAGGCTGCACAAGGCAATTCAATATGAGGAATAGGTTCCTAAGAGCCAGTCAGAGCAATAGGGACAGCCCCTGCTTGCATTGTTAAGAGTCCCACAAATAGACCAATCTACACAATTATCACATATATGTAGAGGGACTAGATAGGTCCCATGCAAGGTTCCCTGGTTGTTGGTTTAGATTCTGTCTGCTCCTATGAGCCAGGATAGTTGTTTCTGTGGGTTTTCTTGTGATGTCCTTGATCTCTTTGGCTCCAACAATCTTTCCTCCCTCTCTTGGTTTGACAGTGGGGTCCCTTTAAGGGACCTAAACCCCAGTAGATTCTCAGTGGCCTTGAGTTCAGTCACCTTCAATGATAATTTGTAGGGCTAAATGGGGAGCTGCCAGTTGTCACTGGTTTTCACAGCTGTTCACAGAGCTACGGTGGCCTTTTCTTCCATCCTTGCTCCTGTTTCTTTGGGACAAGCATCAGTTTGATGGATCTGGCCATATATCTCCTTACTCATCGGGAGCATGGCAGTAGACATCACAACTCTGGAAGCTTGATTCATCTGGGGAAAGTCTTTTACCAGCCTGAAAAACCATAAAGTTCTCTTGGTGTGACAAGGAGCAAGTAAACTCTGCTGCCACACTCCTGCCCCCACACTCAGACAGAACCAAGGTCTGCGGTGTCCCATCTTTTCAAGCAGAGGTGTTCAGAGAGGCATTAGTCCCTGGGCATTGCCCAGTGCTGGCTGTTTGTGAGCTGTGGGGCAAAGCCAATGTTTTGACAGGGAAATGAGGGCTCAGGGCCAAAATAACTATAAAACTCTGCCAATGAGCATCTGAAGAATTCTACCGCACCGTATTTGACACTTAATTTCCCTAGAACAAGTTGCTCGTCTCTGCCATGGGCCTGCTGGACTCACAAATTTTGCCAGAGAAGTGGCTCGGAAGCTTACCTCCTGATTTTCTTAAAACAGAAAACATCTTTTCCTGGTCTCTAGAGATTCCCTGTAGAGCCCTCAGACACAGGGCAAACTTCTCCTTGACTTAACCTCCATAGCCCCAAGTGACCATGGCTGCAAGGTTTCTGAGTTCTATACATCTGTCCACAAACTGAAAGAGAGCATTGCAGTTCCCGACTGTTGTGGGACCCTGTCCTCTGAGCATGACTTGGTCATTGTCATCTTAAAATTAGAGCAGTGTTGATAAGATGATGGGTTAGAACATAAGGGTACCTGCTGGTAAGCTTGAGGATCCTAGTTCAATTCCTGCACCCCACATGCTGTAAGGAAGAAATGACTCTATTAAGTTGCTTCCACATGTGCACCATGGCATGTGAACACACACACACACCCCTAACTAAATAAATAAATGTGAAAAATCAGAGCTGCTGAATAATTACACAGAACACTCAGAACACTCTTCTTTGTGGATGAAGTCACAGACCCTCATTTGAGGATCCTCTCCTCCCATCCCCTCCTGCTGAACATAGTCTTGGGGGTACTAAGATATAGAGGAAGTGAAGGTTGACTTGGGTGGGGTCTCTGGGGTTGTAGCTTTTATGAGTCATCATTCATGTTGGGGTGGACTTTTGGTAACTTAGCTGCCTGAGACTCACATCTGTGACCATATGTAACTCCTCATCTATGCTTCTGTAGGAAGAATCACAATTAAACTCCTTGCTTCATCAAGGGCTACTGATGTCTTGTCAAGGTTAGATAGCCATCTCTGTGTATCTCCCCAGCAAAACTCGTGAAACAGTGAGAAAAGACTCTTTTTGGAATAAGACCTTGGATTTGATACTGTATATCTATTAAGTCTAATGCTGATGGCCAGTCCAGTCAGGTCTTATTTACAATTGATGAAAATGAAGTTCAGAGACGAGGAGTGGTCTGTGTGAGGTCACACAGTTAGATGAACCACAAGGACACCCTAGGTCTCTGAATTCATGTTAGTGTTTTCTTCAGCAAAGCATGCTATGTTGTATGGGTGAAAAAGCTTATCATACATCTACCCATGGAAAACAGACTCTTGCCTATCTAGAAGTAAATAAAATAGCAGACTCTACTAGTCTCTGGGTCTTGCTCTGTGTCCTTCATTAGCTTTCTGGAACCACATGGTATTCTATCTGTCCCCAAGGCCTATCCACTGGGTAAGCATGTTCTGTTTTTGATCAGCCCTTTGGCTTGACCTGAGAGAACTGAAGATTTAGAGGTATGGTACCCAATAACGGAAGGGTTTTACCAGACATGTGGGTGCCTAAAGTAAAGAGCAGAAGTCGGTTCATAGTGTTCCCAACAGGTGTGGACCCTCTTCCCGCTTCTTTTTTTTTCCTGAGGCCTTGTCTGGGTAGCCAGTTGGGTCCCTGATATCCTTTTGGAAGCCATCACCTAGGCAACAGAGACCTGGATTTCATCTTTGGGAACCACACTTCCTATTTCTCCACACGGAACAGATGTGCCTGGTGCTGGAAGTCGGAAGTAAGTGCATGGAGGGTCCACGCTAAGCATCTCTTAGCTCATCAGAAGCAAACTCCAGCTCAGAGCTTCACTGTGCAAATCACACCAGGACCAAAGGTTTTGTGTCAGAAGAGGTTGAAAATGCCTGATCCCAGACATTTTTTTATATGGTTCACAGTCAATGCAAATCAAAGTTAGTGTCAGCACGTTCATGGTTGCACATGACAGGACAGTGTGTCCTGTGGTGTGTCACCCTTCAGTCACATTCACCTTGGTGTTATTACTTCATCTTCCAAGGCAGGTGGCTTCCACAAGGCTTTACAATGCTCCCTTTGTGCCTCATTTGCCCACTACCCAGCTTCTAGACACTAATACACAGCTGCCTATCCCTCAGCACAGTCTTGCTGCTCACTGGTCCCTGTATGTCAGCTCCCTTGACTCTGTCACTGAGCTGCTCCCTCCAGTACTGGTCTGACGCTGACTATTGTTCACTTAACCTAAACTATTGGAATACAAACAGAGAATGTGTCAGCACCGTTATAAAGGTGCCTCATCCCACAATACATTGTTACCTGAATGAATTCCTAAGAATAAAAATGGTGAGGGCTGCTAGGAGCTCCATCTGGAATCTACAGAAAGTTGATGACGACTTGAAATGATCACTTCTCAAATTATGTCACAGCTGGTTTCTCTCCCCCCCACCAAGTTGTTCCTCCTTTTCCTGTGCTCCCTCTCTGTGTAACCTGTTACCCAATTTTCCCACTCTGTGGTAATATACCCAAAGGGTATCAGTTTTAAGGAGGAAAGGCTCATTGGGGCTCACGGTTTGAGGGCTTTCAGCCTGTGGCCTAGGCCTGTGGTGGTGCTGAGAATCATGGTGGAGGGGTACAGGAGAACAGTGTTGTTCATCTCACGGTGTGCAGGAGGATGGAGACAAGAGAGAAGTAAAGAGGGAGATTGGGCTTCAATATGCCCATCAAGAGCACATGCCCAGTGACCCACTTCCTCTCAGTAATCTCCACTCCCTAAAGTTTCCACCCTCCTCCCCCTGGTTTCACACGTTCCACACGTTGGCATTTGTATAGGCCGTGGGGGACATTTCAGACCCAAATCATCAAATCTCCTCCCCTTTCTCCTGTGCTCCTCTGTCTTCTTCATCCTGCTCCTTCTGCCTGCTTATGGCACCTATACATGAAAAAGAGTCTTGTCTAGTCTTTTAAAACTTTAATATATATATACATATATATTTAATGTGTATAAGTGCTTTATCTAAAGTATGTACATATAATATAAGTGTGACTGGTGCCCATATATCCCAGAATAAGACTTTGGACCCCTCGAAACTGGAGTTAAACATGGCTGTAAGGCATTATATAGGTGCTGAGAATCAAACCTTTGCAAGAGCAGCTGGTGCTCTTAACCATGCTCTTAATCATCTCTCCAGCCTTATCTACAATTTTCACTAAATCATGGTAGATCTTCAATGATCTGATCTCCCCGGAGGAGCCTACCTAAGGCTTTGGGCTCTCTGTGCTCATCTTATCTGCTGCTTCAAAGTAGCCTGTCATTTCTAAGGCTCGATGTCATGTAGCGCTTCCTATCACAGATGGGTTTTGGGCTTGAGTGCTGGAGATGAGCAGGTAAATTCACATCAGGCACAAAAGGAAATCAGCAAAATCCACACAAAGCACCCTTGCTTGGCTAGAACACCTTTAATTTATTTTTATTTTTAAATGTTCAATGCTTTTTTTTTTGCCTCTTCTGGAGTCTTTGGTAGAAAGTGGAAATGCCATCTCCCCACAGCATACAAGCATAACAGTATGGGAAAACAAAAGGTGATTATTCTTTATTCCAGTCTTAAATTCCATCACCTTGGCTGGCACGGCTGAGCATGGTAATGAGTTTGGAGAAGCAATCTGAGGACAGCGGTCAGGTATTAAATGTGGACAGTTGCTGCCCAGAGGTGAGTGGCCCTTGCAGAGTCCCTGCAGAGGATCTCCCCAGTGAGCTTGTCTGGGTTGCATAGTGTGTGAGCTGCAATGTAGCAAAGGGAAACTTGGTTTACAGATTCCAGGCACATGGTTGCTGCCTCCAGCAGGCTAGATTTGTAGACTGGCATTTTTTTTTTCCCTTGGGAGGATTCCAGATGTTGTATAACATTTCTAAGCTACAGGATGGTAGGTAGATGGGAACTTTGTCTCCTTGTTTTGAGTGCGTACAATGTAGGTAGCATTTAAGTACTGTCAAGCAGCCTCCTAAAAGCTGAGTTTGCATGGAAGAATGACTGGGAAAGGAGGCTAAGGGTTCAGGTATTTTAAAATCAGGACATATGGATCAGAGCTCTAGATTCTTTCCAAACTGAAGCACTCTGCAGGACACATTCCCTTACATGCAATATGTAGAACACATGTACACAAATACACAGCCTCTTATATTTTATTAATTGCTCTTAGAGTGATTAGGGGTTTTATAAAACACAATTTTGTTGGGCTCAGCCATATCCAAAGGGTTTTTGTATTGTTAGGTAGGGAAGGTTTGTATCTACAGCATTAAGTAGGAAATATAGAATTAAGTAGAACTACAGCCGTATGCAGACCATAACTCTTCTCTGGTACCCAAATGCACTCAGGCATTTAAGAACCATATCTCTACAAATACGAACACCCTTTCTCTAAAAAGTTAATTACTTATTTGGAACATTTTCCTGGGCATCTACCTTCTGTCTGGCAACCCTACTCAGGACACCTATGCTGAGGAACACGTTAAGGGTCCACACTGGAAAATGTTGAGTTTTAGGGTGAGGATTGGTCTATCTGAAAATCAGATAGGTATAACCAGAGATCCTGGAGAAGGTTCAGTTTGTATAACAAAAAGGAAGAGGACCACAGCCCAGTGGAAAATTGAAGTGGGCCTGTGCATTAAGAAGGGCTGCAGAGCTGATGGGTGCCCTGGGCTTGCTTGGTGTCTCCTGGAGGAGCACGGAGCTCCCTAGTGAAGCAGTCCTATCCTGAACAGGGGTGGGCAGAGTGCTTCCTGGCACTGAGGATCTGAGGTATTAAAGCATCTCCTGAGTGTCCCACAACAAAGGCTAACATGTAGGTAAGCGTAGAATCATGGGGATCCATATGCACAGCCTAATAGGATGTGATAGAATCAACACTTCCTTTCGAAATCCAAACTCCCAGAAACGTAGATTGCTGTGATCTAGCTGCCCTCACTCCCCCGACAGACAACGGAACTTCCTTGTGGTCTGTAATTGGCAAGGATGTTTGTGTTCTTTCTGGCCGGTGGTTTTCCACAGAAGCAGCAGAGGTAGAAAAGGCTTTAGTTCAGGGCAAAAATAAAGGTTGCTGTTCTTCCACCTGAAAAGAAGCCTCTGTGTCTCAATCCTGGGACCCCCTGCCAGTCTCGGTTATCCAGGCTGCCCTGGCATGGCAAGTGGAAGTCCCACCGAGATCTGGAAAGTGGGAATTTGTGAATGGGGTCGCTCCATCCACTGGCTAAATTGAGGAGTGTACTGGGGAAGGTAATGTGTTTTTTTTTCATCCCCAGAGATACTCTGAGGGACACCTTCCAAAAGACTAGCAAGTGTAAAGAAAAGGCAGGAGAGTGAATTGAAGGCCTCAAAAAGTAACTGAAACTTTTAAAGCAACAAGGCACAGAAGTAACAAGGAAGACAACCGACAAACAATAGCTCAAATTAGCCCCTGGTTTATTATGGGAGGGGGTTTAAATGTTCCAGACTGGGAACAAGCCAAGTCAGATTAAAAGGAGTATGTGTTTCTTCATCCCCAGAGACACTCTGAGGGATGCCCTCTGGAAGACTGGCCAGTGGGGAAGTAATAAAGAGGAGGCAGGAGGGTGAATTGAAGGCCTCAGAAAGATAGAATGTATACAGATGTATGTTATTGTGTTGATTGTGTTGTCTTATGCTCCTCAACAGCTGAGCCATCTCTCCATCCTCATAAGTCAGATATTTAAAATACTTATTTATTATTATTATTATTTTAAAGTCAGTCTCACTACATAGCCCAGGTTGGCCTCTAATTTGCAACAATCCCCCTCTCCCAGCCTTCTGCGTGCTGAGACTACAAGTGTTCACCATTACTATGGCACTGTAAAACAGCACATTTATTAAAATCCACCTTGCACACCACAGAACTCACTCTTTTGGTCTACTCACAAGGTTGTTCGAACATTTGCATTGACCACCCTGCATTCACTGTCCCACCTATGCATTAACATCCTTCCCATTTCTCCTACCATTAGTCCCTGGCAACCATCCACCTTCTTTCTGTGTCTATTGACTCGTCTGTTCTGGCCAGGTCACATGAACAAGTAACATGAAAACTTACATTTTGTGCCTGCCTTCTTTCCTTTGGGCTGTTCAAGGCAGACACTGCATAGCACATGTGGACTTCATTGCCTTTATCTCTGAGTCTTCTGTGGAGTGAGGGGACGGTTATCTACCCATCACAGGGTTCAGTGTGTGAATTGCTCCTACTTTGGGTTATCATTATCAATACTGCTATGAATTTCGTGCCCAAGTTCTTGTGCGGACACTTGCTGTTTATTCTTTTGAATGTGTATCTAGGAGTGGAAGGAATTGCAGAGTCATAGCCACCATTTTGGGGTTTTGTTTCCTTAGAGTTAAATGTAGTTTAACATTTTGAGGGCCTAATAAGCAGACTCAACATCCTACATCCCCACTGGCAGTGGGAAAAATCTCTTTGCTTCATGGCCACCAACATTTGCTCTTTGTCTAAGGAAAACAGTCTTCCTTCTGGATGTGCGGAAGCATCTCACAGTGGCTTTGGCTTGTATTTCCCTGGTGGCTAAGGATGTAGATCTTGTCAGGCATTTACTGTGTCTATTTAAACATCTTGAAGAGATAGTTATTCAAAACTGTTATCTACTTTTAAATTGGATTGTCATTTTACTTTGTGTATCTTGAATAAAATTTCTTATCATATACATGTTTTGCTAATAGTTTCTCCCATTCCCTTGGCTATTCCTCCTCTTCCCTTCTTTTGTCTCTCCCTTCTTCTCCCTTCCTCACTTGCCCTTCCATCTCTTCCTCCTTCTCCTTCCCTTTCTTTCATTCCTCTTCTTCCTCCTCCTCCTCTGCTTCTCTTTTCTTTCTCTCTTTTTTTTGAGACAAGATCTCACTTGAGCTGAGGTTGGCCAGGAACTCACTATGTAGGCTGGTTTCAAGCTTTCCTTGCTTCAGACTTTCATGCTATGGGATTACAGGAATGCATTATCATTGACAGCTTTAGGAATATCTTCAAAATAATAATAACAACAACAATGACAAAAATCCTTCAAATATTAATTCCTTTGACCAGACTCTATCATCTTATTAGCAAATTCATAAATTTGGAGCATTTTTTCCTGAAATTAAGTGGAAATGCTTAGTGTTATGATTTTATATTTCTCAATTTAAAAAGAAATAGCCCATAGCTTCTTAATTCAAATAATAAAAACAAAGTTGCATAAAATTTGTCAGTTTGGGGTGAACTCAAAGGATATTATGGTCCATGTAGGGCATATCCACCTGGGGAAAGTGGAATTTGTGCTAATATAGTGATTAATTTTCCAGGAGACAATCTATCTCAAATGATGCAGGGAAAAAAATCAATATTTTTCATTGTTTGTTCATATTTGGGACTAATACATTATTTTTGTTGATAGATGCTTAGAAACTTGTATACATGTATATGTGAATTAGTTTCTTAACTCCAACTTGAAATATGTTGAGTTGACATACAAATATCAATCCTTAGAAGAAGGTCATTCTTGCTCTTTAGAGCTAAGATGTAAACTTTGACTTAAATGAAGTTTTTACTGCTGAGTGGGTGGCCTCCCATTTTTAAAGATGATGGATTTTAGTCTATGATTTTCTTAATTCTTTTCATAGGGCCATGACTTAAAGGACCCAGTCTTTGGCAGATTTTTTCTGAGGACTGAAGCTTCTCGGCCATGTGTGGGTCTTTCACAGGGAAAGTAAGTAACTGGCAAAGGAGACTCTATGTAGACAGCTGACACCAGCAGCCCAGGTGTGCACAGATGTGGGACTTTGGTTTCCTGTTCTCTTCTTAAATTCACCTTCTGATGACAAAAGTCAGAGGTTCAGCTACTAAACAATCATTTAATCTTAATCAAGTACCTCCTCCTCCTCTAGACAAAGATTAGGAGAGGTCACCTCTGAGGTTCTTTTTGTCTCAATAGTCTTCAATTTGCATATTACTTTAAATCCCTTGTTCTTGTTTGCTCCCTGTTGCTGCGATAAAAACATTGACCAAGACCAATTAGGGGAAGAAAGGATTTATTTCATTTTATACTTTCAGAACACAGTCCATCTTCGGGAAGTCAAGAGTCAAGCAGAAACTAAAGACAGGAACCTGGAGTCAGGAACTTAAACAAAGGCAGTTGAAGTATAGTGCTTGCTGGCTTTCTACCAGACTTATGTTTAGTACCTTTCTTATACAGTGCAGGCCTACTTGCCTAAAGATGGTACTGCCTTCATTAGGCTGGGCCCTCTTACATCAATTAACAATTGAGAAGATGACCCACAGAGTTGCCCACAGGCTAGTCTGATGAAGACAATCTTCAGTTGAGGTTCTCTCCTTTCAGCTGTGCTAAGTTGACAACTAAGAGTAATCCTCACATCTCCTATGTCTGAAAGCAAACCCTGTGCACCTTGGCAAGGTAGATTATGGGTGCCTTGGACAGTTTTTAAGAGCTGCCTGGAGGTGAATTCCAGCATTCTTTTAGCTCTATCTTGCTGTGGTGCAAGTCTGGAGATATGAGTTTAGGAAGTAGGGAAAAGCAAAATGAATCATGTTGATAAAATGTCTAGTGGGACACCTTGGGAGTCTTTGGTTATGAGAAACATAATATGACTTAATGTGGCCTTACTTGGGTATAGAAGACTCCCATAAGAAAGACATAAAAGAGCATGAACGTCAGAAGGAGGAGTAGTACCAATGCATTTATCAGTAGAAGATGTTTTAGCGAGTGGCTAACCCTTCTAAGGGATAAATGAATCCCAAGGAAGGATTCTTTGAACTATTTCATCTGCTTACAATGCAAATACAGAGGGAAGTGTAACTGACAGGCCTGATCCACTGACCATCTTTACCTGTCTGATCCTTTTGACGATGATGATGATGATGATGATGGCACTGTGCTTCTCCATTCTTTTGGTCTGTTGGGGGATCTGGCCAATGAATTTAGAACAGAAATGACATGTAAAAACCTGGGACATACAAACTGAACCAAAACCCTGCAGAGTCTCCTTTCTACTGCCTTTACATAATGGGAGTGCTCTTCTACAATGAGCAAAGCATCTCCAGCCCCTTTAATGTGGGGTGTACATAAGAAATAAGCTATTATTTAAGCTACTGGGAATTATTTAGAATTACAGTGAATCAAACCACAGCAGGTTAGTTGACCAGGAGACCAGCCTTTGCCTGGTATCTTAGGGTTTCATTGCTATGAAGAGACACTGTGACCCCAGGAACTCTTATAAGGAAAACATTTAATTGGGGTCGCTCACTTATGGTTTCAGAGGTTGAGTCCATTATTATCATGGCAGGGAGCATGATGGGGTGCAGGCAGATATGGTGTTGGCTGCATCTTGATCAGGAGACAACAGGAAGTGGACTGAATGCACACTGAACAAAGGAGACCTAAAAGCCCGCTGCCACAGTGACACACTTCCTCCAACAAGGCCACAAGTACTTAAGACAAGGTCACACCTCCTAATAGTGTCACTCCCTTTGGGATTATAGGGGCCAATTACATTCAACTTATCCACACTTGGCTTGGGTCTTGTTCATTCCTAAAGGAGTGTGTCCAGAGGAAAGATCTAACTTCCTCATAGGAAAATGGGTATATTGTTACTGAGAGTACAAAGGATGTTTGGTAAATGTCCACCTGTTCACTGTGGTGGTTCAAAGATCCATCTAGCAAACAGGATCATGACCTTGACCCGGTCAAGAATGTCTGGTCTTTAATCAACTCACTTCTGAAAATAACAGCCACATGAACCCCGCATTGTAACAGTCTCAACAATGCCAAAATCAGCCTCTAAAGTCTAGTCTTTCTGAATATGCTCTCCCTATCTCCAAGGATATTCAGAGAATCTCATTTGTCACCTATGGTATTTAATTTAGCTTTAAACCACAAAATTTCCTGAAAAGAACTTCGAAATTCAGATTATATTAAATATTAAAATGTACTTTATTGCAATAGCATTAAGAAGCTGTATTAAAATGCTCAATAAATCATGTTCTGTTTGTGTCATGCTTCTAACATGAATAATACATGTGGGAGATGCCATGCCTTTAATGGAATGAAGAAATCTTAGGGCATTTCTAGACTTTGTTTCTCCCTACTCTCCCAGGTTGGTGTGTTTTGTCATCATCTGACACATTTAGCCATCATTTGAATCACTGTGCTACCTCCAACTAGACTGCTGGGTAATTAAAAGGAATAAGGGTAAGTGTATATAATAAATTCAGAAGACTTACTAATTATGTGCATATTGTACTATATTAATACCACTAATAATTCAAAGGAACACTAACATAAAAACCATCGTCTAATTTGCCATGCTCTCACAGACCCACATTTTATAACATAGCCATAGGGAGAGATATGGATTAAGCAATTTTTCTTTCTTAAGACTGTAAGAGTCATTGGAGAGCTTACAGGTTTCTACGCTGCTCAGAGGTGAGAGCCTGGGTATCACATGGGGATGTTTCAAAGACTGAGACGATGAGGATGATCAATGGAGAAGATGGGTTCATTTGCTGCTTAGGGCAGGGGATGTGTGTGGACTGGGTCTTTCAGAAAGGCTGCTCATTGATGGGATGACAGATTAGTCATTACTGTAGCTGCATCTATAATGGTGACCTAGAAACAACCTACAAGGCTGGCATAGATCTGTGTTGAATAAAGTGTGCAAAACTCTGTAGAGGGATTGTTAGTGTACAGGGAGAAGGTGGGAGCCTCCATGACAAGACTTTTCCTGCGGAGGCATAACATACACATCTACTCATCCCAGATAGGGAGCTCAGGACAGACCAAAGTATGGATAACACCAAAATTCAACTTGGTGAAGAAATGTGTTTTATGGGGTTACTTACAGGAATATGGGTGAAGGGGTTACTTACAGGAGTAGAAATGGCTAACAGACGTCTGCATCACCAAAGCCCATCCAACATTAATGATGGCTCATAAAACTGGGAAACCTAGAGCACACTGCACAGCCTGCAGGCAGCTCAACAGGTTAGACAGTATCTTTTCCAAGTGACTCTGGTCTAAGCCTCTTCTAGGCAGCCCTGTTGGTTTCTGCTTCTTCTAGGCAACTGGCATGGTCTCTGAGTCTTCTTTGCAGCTTCTGTTCTGAGAGTTTGCTTTTCAATTTGTCTTGTCTGAGAACCTTCTTTGCAACTTTTACTGCTTTCTTTGGAGGGGCAGGGCTTAGAGAATCTGCTCAGCTTCAGGGACTTCCAGAAGTTATTTTGAGTTGTTTACCTTCCTGTCTAAGGAGCTTCCTGCAGGATGGAATGTTTCAATCTTGGAGGAAACTGTTACACAGAAGTTGTCATGATCACATCCAAATGTCTATAACTTGTATTTTAAGTAAGTGTAGAAAAGATGGAATGTTCTGTAATGGGCACAAGATGGAGGAATAGAATCGTGTAGCTTTTATATGTACATAAACATAAAAATCTATTTTCTGGTGCAGTAGTTAGGACCTGGAAGGAAGGAAGAAAAAACTTCTTGGAATATCTGTCAGGATTTGCATAAGAAGTGTTTCTCAAAGGCTCAGATGATGGCTGGGATAGGATTGGGAGTGTGCTAACTTCATCAACAGATTAACCCATGGATGAGTTGGCAGCTGAAGCTGCTGTTGGGCGGTGGAGTTTGGTGAGAGGAAGTGGGTCACTGGGAATGCTTTGAAAGGTTATTACCCTGGGCCTCTTCCTCTCTCTCCTTGCTTCCTGTCTGCCCCAAGTGAGTGGATTCCCTGACACATACAATGGAGCCAGCCACCACTGCCTACAACCATGAACGAAAGTAAGCTTTCACCTTGAAGTTTATTTTCTTAGGGATTTTGTTACTGTAGTGGAAAACAGACTTACATAAAAACATTTTGTGATTTTATAACGTTTACAGATTTGCCTTGAGTTTTCAAACAAGCGAACGTATTTCTTTTGTAAAATAATTAAATTATTTTAACTTTACCTCCAAGACCTCAAATATTGAATAAAGTGACCAGAACTTTTAGAAAAATGAAATCTCTCTCTTTCAGTTATAGAAGAAAATGGGTGTCTGAGCTGCCAAAGAACAGAATAACTGGGCTAGGAGGATCATGGCCATTCTGCAATGAGGGGCAGATGCAAGGACCAACAAAGTAGTGAGTCCCTTCCCAAAGAGGAGAGTTACTGGCAGAACTTCTCTTATTGCCATATGATAGCTGTCCCCAAGCTTAGATCTAGAGATGCTCAAGCAAAGTGACAACAGACAGAGCAGATCCCAAGGCACTAGCACAGTCAGGAGCCTGGTAGAGCCAGGTTATCACAGAGAATGGCAAGATTTGCGGCTTCTGAGTCTCATGGTTTTCCAGAGAAGGTGGCCATCTGGATTTCTAGCATACAACTCTTACATTCCTAATCATCAACAATTCCAGATTGCCTTCATCACTCCAGGACCAGGTCATCTAGAAACAGCCTCTGTGCCCCAGAGCCTAAGGAAGGTCTTTAATGGAACTGATCCTATGAAGCAGACCCTGCCTTGTCTGTCTTTTCCTAAAGGAGCCACTGGGAAGTTTCTTGCTCAGCTTGCCCCTGATGGACCTACTGACCCTGGTACTGCCCCATGTGGGTCTGTGTGGCTCCCTGTGGCTCTCTGATAGGGAACTATGAGCAAAATTTATCCATCCAATGGCAGTTGTCTTCTGATCATCAGGTTTCACTGTATTCAAAACTAATAAAATCTTTATTTAAAACAGAAGGGGTAAAATAACAGAGGATGGAAGAAGAGGTGTTAGAGAGGATCAAGGGAGGAGAGGGAAAAGGGATGAAGGAAGGTAGCAAAAAAGAAAGGCAGAAATAGAGGAAAGAAGGTAAGAAGGAGCAGGAGAGAGGAAGGAAGGAGAGACAGAAGGAAGGGTGAGTCGGAGAGAAGGTGTCTTAGATATGGTTTCTATTGCACTGTGAAGATACATCAAGACCAAAAGAAAGCCAGAGAGGAGTTTATTTTATTTACACTTTTGTATCCCTGTTCATCATCAAAAACAGTGAGAAAAGGAACTCAAGCAGGCAGGAACCTGGAGGCAGGAGCTAACACAGAGACCATGGAGGAGTGCTGCTTACTGACTTGCTTCCCCTGGCTTGCTCAGCCTGCTTTCTTATAGCATCCAGGAAGACCAGTCCAGGGATTCCAACAACCACGATGGGCTGGACCCTCCCCATCACTAATCTAGGCGATGTCTTATAGGCTTGCCTACAGTCTGATTTCATGGCGGAACTTTCTAACTGAGGTTACCTTCCCTCAGATGACTACAGCACAAGCTTGTATGTCCAGCTGACATAAAACTGGCTAGCACAGAGGGGAAGAGGGAAAAGGAAAAGAAGGTATAAAAGAAGAAAGAATGTAAATAGAGAGGACCTACAAAAGGGAGGGAGGAGTGAAAGAAAAAGAAGGGAGAGAAGATAGTTAAAGAAAAAAATCATAGAGGGCATTAGTGGAGCAAATAAGCTGGTACAGAAACCACTGAAGTGGTTCCAGTCAGAGGTGATGGTGTCTTGGACCTTCAAGGTGGCAGAGGCAGCAGTGGAAGGGATGACACTGAACCATTTTAAAGGTAATATATACAGACCTTGCTGTTGGGGGTCATGGGAAGGTGATCAGGGACGGTTGGGGCTGGGGGTAGCTCAGCAACAGGCAGTTCAGCACTGAGGGGGAATGGGAAGAACGGGTCCTAGCTTGGTGTTTTTATCAGCTAAGTATCTGGGTGCCATTTCCTGAGGTAGAAGGATGGAGTAGGGACAAATTTGGGCCTCCTTTATGGATTACCCTAACAAGTAGATAAACTTCATTGGGTCTCAGTGACTTCATCAGCACAAGGTGGATATCCATGGCAACTTCCTAAAGTATAGGAGCTAAGTGAGAGGAGGCAGTGGGTAGAAGAATCGTGGAAACATAGGGAGGAACATGAGGAGTAAACAAGGTGAGATGTGACAGTACCTACTGTGTGGGATGGATGAGAAGGGCTGGAGGGTGGTGGAGAGTTGGGTAGAGCTGGTGGTGGTGGCAGGTCAGCTCCTAAGACCCTATCAAGGGCAAAGAATGAGTAGATATGCATTTTAAAGATATCACTGTGACTGATGTAACAGACAGGTTGAAGGGGAGAAAGAAAATATAAGGAGCCCAACCAGGTGACCAGCTTCTTGTTGGACTAAAGCTGGGCCACAGAAGAAGACAAATGGCTGAATAGGCAGCAGATGAAATTGGTAGTTCACAAATATAAGGGTGAAAATTATTATTAAAATTTCTGAATTTTCTTTAATGTCTACTGAACTCAAAAGGGAATTGATTTCAAATCTCTGCCATTCTCCTGATGGCAAAGGTAGCCTCATCCAGTCCATCTTCAACCTATTATTACCTGTGTCGCACTTACTAGGCAGAGTCACTAAAGGTCCATGGGCCTCACGTGCCACCGAGGTTCCCTAGCTCACATAGAGATATGGGTTCACTTAGAGATGTATGGCACTTTCTCAGTCTGTGTTGCCCTTTCATGCCTGGAGATCTTCTGAGCATCATTAGGAGGAGAAACTGGGCAGGGACATCCAAGGTCTAGTCTTCCTCTTCAGTCACCCACCTCCAGGGACAGCCTTGGTTCTCTTCCCAGTTTGGGAGGAGTTGTTTCCTATCTCCTCAGGGAAAGTCACTTGTCTGTGTGGAAGTGAGGCCTGCTACTAAGCAAGTAAAGGACATCAGGTAAAAACAAACACAGCAGCAGATGCTGTGAATGTTGCTAGGGTGGGGACAGGAGCTCACAGTCCCTGGCCATGTGTAGTCACATACTGGGCACACAGGGGCCAGGCACAACTGGCTTGAGCTGCAGATGAGGCAACATGATCTTCCTTCTGCCCTGGCTGATAGAGAGCAGGGAGTGATCTTACTGGAGCGGGTGGAGAATTTATTCTAGGCTCACTTGAACTTAGGCCTGGGAGCAACAGTCTGGTCCTCAGGTTTCAGGGAAGATGTGATGGGGAAAATTGTCAACCAATCACATCCAGTTAGGGTGTGGCTACCTAAACCCCCAGATAGATAAACGGAGAGAACACACTCTCCATGCGGTGTTCCAGGGATGGATAGGACTTTGGAGCTCCCACCCTTGTAGCGTGAGTCTCCCCTCTTTTCAGTCATTAAAAATACCCGTTCTTCCTGAGCTGGCTTGGTTATTTATTGTACCGACCTAATTCATCTACAAAGATGTGCCGTGCCAGCACGGCAACTGTAGTTCTTCCAAGCGAGGGACGTCGGGATTAACACACAACACACTTCAGGTTCTGCAGACAAGCCTTTATTCCACTTTCTCACACAGTATACATAGCACTCAGCAGGCTGAGCCAGGAAAAGCAGGAAGCTCATCACTGCAACTCACATGGCTTAGGGGTAAACATCCTTAAAAACATTGCTGGAAACACCAGATTGTTCCTGTTTTCAACCAACCACAAGAGTGCAAAACAGATCAAGTGGGGATGCGAAGGCCTGTCCTCAAAGGGACCCAACAAAGATGAGCATGTCTTCTGGGTCACCTTCTTAGTGGATACCAACCCCTCTAGGGTCCTTCTTCCTCCTTTCTCTTTCCCTTCTTGCCACTTTTTGTGACCTTTTTCTTTCATTCCTGGCTGCTCCTCTTTCCTCATCTCCTCTAAGGCTCCATCCAGGCTGAGTAGAGACACTGTCTGTGTTTTTCTTTGGGGTAAAATCCTGGATCTCAATAGGATGCCTCATGGTTGTTAAGAAAAGGGCTTTTACTGCTCATCAGGAGGGAAGGCATGTCTTTTATTGGAAACCTAGCCAACTACCCAGAACAAGTGAAGTTATAGTTCTTAGGGGAAAACCGACAACCTCACTTTATTATACCAGCATGATTCCTAGATGCATTCTAAATATTTATCCTTATACCTACAGATAGGTGTAGCTCTCATCCCCTCATCAAAGAAGCTTTTCTTTGCATCACACTGAGACCATTCCAGAAAGCCACAACTTTCCAAAATTCAGAGAACAAGTGATTGTGGGGTTCTCAGTCTCAGCGGATCCATATACATACAATATAACCCCCATATCCAAATCTTAGGGAACATCTTGGGAGAGGAGGCGGAAAGACTGTAAGAGCCAGAGAACAGAGGCTGTCTGCTGTGAGACTGTCTTCAGAAATGGCAGGGATGCTACAGTCATGATTCCTTAACAATATGACTAACAGGTATGCTAATGTAAAAAGGGGAAATTTCATGAGGCCTCAACCCTAGACCAAAATAAAGACAAAAACAAACAAACAAAGAACTATAGGCAACTAGGAAATTGTGAGATCATAAGAAATAGTCTTTCCTAGGAATATGGGCCCTAATTGATTATCCAGTATCAAGTGATCATCCCTGAAATCTTATACAGAATGCTAAATGTACTGAGCAGGTTGTATTTGTATAGTTAGGAACACTCACACACATAAGCACACACACACACACATATTTGAAGCTTCCTCATACGTGTGTGTGTGTGTGTGTGTGTGTGTGTGTGTGTATGAAAAGGAGGTCATGAATTTGAGAGGGTTATGGGAGGATGCATGGAGAGGCTGGAGAGAGGGAAGAGAAGGAGGAAATGAGTAATTATATTTTAACTCAAAACAAAATAATCTTTAACAGCCGGGTGGTTGTGGTGCACACCTTTAATCCCAACACTCGGGAGGCAGAGGCAGGCAGATCTCTGTGAGTTTGAGGCCAGCCTGGTCTACAGAGTGAGTTCCAGGACAGGCTCCAAAGCTACACAGAGAAGAAGCCCTATCTTGAAAAACCAAAAAACCAAACCAAACCAAACCAAAACAAAAATCCAACCCCCCCAAAACAAAACAAATCAAAAAACACCCCAACTCTTTAAGAAGGAAACTTGCAACCCTTTTTTTTGTCATGCACTTTCCTCAACTGGGGAGTAGGATAGAACATGGTTTGGCCTTGGTCAGTTGCTTCTAGCTCACATTCCTGTCAGGCAAGGGCAATGAGTGTTTCATCTGGTTGCTAATTTCGCTAAGCAAACACACAATGAAAAATCCAAGCATACCTGCCAATGCAGGGCATTCAAGCCAGTGAGGCACTGCATTTTAGCAATCAAGTGTGCAGCCGCCCTGGCTGTGTTGCTGCAATTCTAAGGCCCACATTTACTACTGAATTTGTATGACTGGGTCATAGAGCTGCCTGAGCCAATGGCTGTGGCCATCAAGCTTGACTGCAGGATGACCCTCTTGGATGTGGTCTGCTTGGAATGCTTCTTTGTAGGGAGGTTTCTATGTCACATGTGACACATTCACTAAATCACAGCACTCACTATGCCCAGGACATTAGGGACACTGCAGTGAGCCACTATCTGCCGCAGACAGCTCTCCTGGGGTAGAGCACAGGTCTTACAGTCAGGGAGTAAAAGGCAGCTGCCTTGGTGTGCTTTTCCTGACATGAGTTTGGCTGTCTCCCCAAGACAGATGGTGCCAGATTCCAGTGACTTTATAAGGGGCGAGAAGTGAAGTTGGAGGGGGACTAATGGAGGAGGACTAATAATATGTAAAGCACCAGGGTAAGAGTCCAGAGGCCACTGAGTAGACTATCCAGCACAGCTGTGGACAAGTGGCACACATCTGTGATGTCAGGACAATAACAGTTGTCTGCCCCTAACACAGCTCCAGACAAATTGGGAGTCAGGAACTCAGAGTTGTGGATGGAGAGATGGTTCATTGGTTAAGACCACAAACTGTTCTTTTTAGGGGAACAAGTTCAGTTCCCAGTACCTCAGTCAGGTAGATCCTGGGCAGCTCCAATTCTAGGGGGTCTGATGTCCAGGCACTGAACTCATATACAGACACACATGCATGTATACATAATTAAAAGAAAAAATAAAATAATAAAAAAGAGGAAGAAACTCAGAGCCTGCAGAAGCCAGACAAAAAACATGCGTGTTTATCGGGGATGTGAGCCAGGACACAGGTTCTGAACTGTTTACACTGTGAGTCTCACAACCTGCTAGCTAGCAAGAAGATGCATAGGTGAACAAATGACCAAGCCAACACTGAGAAGAAAAAAAAGGCCCAGGTCGTAAAGCTGTGAGCCCTGGAGATGAGTCTTGATTTCTATTTAGAATTGCTCAGTGTTCACAGAAGGCCTTGTGACTTGGATGTCACATGTGGAAATGTCTGACAGGTAAAGGGCAAGGGGCAAATACTGTGGCAGAGAGAAAAAAATGGAGTTAGGTCCCTCAGCATCCTTGCCAGCCCAACACTGGGGAGAGTGAACCATCCGCAGATGCCAATTGAGGTGCCCAGGCCCTGTCGATGGATGAGGGCCTGGCAAGGAAAGCAGCCGAATCTGAAGTCTCTAGCCTGTGGCAGCTCTGCCTGGAGGCAGCTTTCACTGATGAGACTATTCATTAATACAGGTTCATCAGCATCCAGCAGACAGCTCTGGGCCATTTGTTTGCTTGTCAAGCTGGGCGTTGCTCTCCGCCAGACTGCAAGAAGCTGACATTAATATTTTTATCAGTCTGACTTTCGGAGGTCAGGTGGGATTATTACAGATGACATCTCCCTGATCTTAGCAATAAAATGGATTAAAATGTGCTGAATCAGAGAGTCTGGCCCAACAGTTAAAAGCTACAATATATTATGGTGTGAGATCATGTCCGATTGCCTCAACTGGAGAGCATTGTTTTAGCTCAGAAGACTCCCGAGCTGTGATTCTAGAGAAACAGGAGAGAGATGGGAGGGTGGTGGAAAGAGTATGATGGCGTCCTTTATATCAGACTGCCTTCTTGTCAATCAGTGGCCCCCTGAATGTGACTGGATTCTTTCCCCACTGTTACTTTCATTCCATGTATGGACTTGACTGGGCCACAGGGTGCCCACACATGGACCCACCCATTACCTTGGGCATTCTTATGATAGAAGCTCACATCTGGGTAAGATGGAGACCTGAATCAGCAGACTGAGTTAAGAACACTGGCTTCTCCAGGGTAGATGTCCCTTGCCCAATCTGTTGAAGGCATCCCTAGTATAACAGGTTGAGTGAGAAAGGATTGTCTCTTTCTGTCTGTCTCTAAACTGAGAAGCCTGTCTTTCCTACTTGGGTCTTGTGATAGACTGCAGCATATACAATCAGCTTTGCAGGTCTGAACTCAGCTTCCACGACTGTGTGTGCCAATTCCTTACAATATATGTATATATACACACACACATATCTAATTGGTTCTGTTTCTCTGAAAAACACTGACTAATGTTATGTACATAGTATATAAACAAAATTGTGAAATCAGGCAAGAGCCAAGGAAAACTCTGGAAGCTCTCCACATCAGATGGTGCAGCCTTACCAATGTATGCATTTTTAGAGACCATCTGATCCAGTCTTTATGCTGCAGGTTGAGATCAGAGAGGAGAATGAGAGCCCATTGACAACACTATAGGCAGAGACCTGTACAGTGGCTAAGCTCAGCCCAGCCAGACCTGCTGAGTCTGGGCTGTGCTCTTCCATCTACATACTTATACATGTGAGTGGGCATATATGTGTGTGCGCACACACACAATGATAAATATTCACACACAATCAAACATGCTGCAATGCACACATACATATGTTCATAGATGCACATTTCAGACCCTCCTAGATTTTCAAAGAGAAGCCAGTTAGCCAAGGTCACCAATTCTACATCAGGAAGGCAACACACCATCTATCCTGATTTCTGTCACCCACAAAATCACTGGCTGTTGTTTCTAAGTCTGTATCAGTGATTGCCAGGCTGGTGTGAGCTTCCAAGGGGCACCAAGCCATGATGCATCTGGATTGACTATGGCTGTAGTTTCACGAGGGTGCGTTTGGCTGCTGAATTCTAAGGCAGCCCATAGGATTCCTGCTCCTGCTGTGTTGTGATCTAGCTGCCCTCACTCCCCATGACTGACAGCAGAACTTCCTTGTGGTCTGTAATTGACAAGGATGTTTGTGTTCCTTCTGGCCGGTGGTTTTCCACAGAAGCAGTAGAGGTATAAAAGGCTTGAGCTCAGGGCAAAATAAAGGTTGCTGGTCTTCCACCTGAAAAGAAACCTCCGTGTCTCAATCCCGGCACCCCCCCCACCAGTCTTGGCATCCAGGCTATGCTGGGTGCAGCACTGCTGTACAATTTGTGTGATTCAGATTTTTTTGCATGTGTCAGAAGCTATGAGTACATGAATATGATGGAGTTTCTATCTTGATTATTATGTTGCATAACTTAACCAAGATTGATAATCAGGGCTGGACTTGATGCAGAAATAGAGAATTTGCCCAGTATAAACTAGGCCTGGGTACAATCTCCAATACCTATCAACTGATCAAACAACAGATAGATGGATAGATAGGCAGATGGTAGATAAATAGACATACAGGCAGAAAGATAGATATAATACATTTATATTAATGAGCCAAGTAAACAAATTGGAGATTATTCTTTGGGTGTAACATGAGCCCTTAAATCTGGGTCTAGAGGGGAGAAGCAGAACTGTCAGAGAGATTCAAAGCATGTGTCACAGTGCTTCTGGATTGGCAGATGTCAGGCATTGATACTGTGATCTGACAATGGAGGCCATGTGTGGAAGAGCAGAGGTGTCTGAAAACCAAGAGTGGTTCTAGCTAACAGCTCACAAGAAAACAAGGATGTCAGTCCTGCACGTAGCGGGAGCTGACTTCTGATCACATGCTGAATGAGTTAGGAAGGGGCCAGTCCCAAAGTTCTCCAACTTCTCAACTTTAGCCTTGGAAAATGCAGGCTCATGAGTGTGTGCTGGCTGTGGCATTTTGTTACACAGTATTGTAAGATTAGCACTAGGCCCAGAAAGACCGCAGGCTCTGGAAAGCAGAGTCACCACCTCCATCCTTGTGGCTCAACAGCAGGGATGTTGCCCGAACTTAGTTGTATGTCTACTTCACCCTGGCCTGTAGGAAGGGCCTCAGACCCAGTGCAGGCCAGAGTTCTCAGTCTACAGAAACAGATAACATAGACCAGAGGCAGCAGACCCCTCGCCAGGGTCAAGATGGATTTTGTGGAGTCCAGGAATTCAAATTCTCATTTCATTCATAGAGGAGAGAAGCCAGCAACCAGGCAGAGCTGGGGCTAACAAAGACCCACACTGACCTAGACCTTCCCCCACAAAGCGCCTGACCACAGCTCAGTCCTTGCTCTTGTTCATCGTGAATGAGATCTTGTGGGGGTCTGACTCCCTCTCTCCTGGTCAGATTGTCCTGGGTCTCCAACAGTATGTTTAGGGCTTTGCTCTGGTCGCCTCCCAGCTGCAGGACCCCTGAGAAGGTAATGAGAGAGGGCAGGTTTATGTTTGGCTCACGGTTTTAGAGGTACAGTTTTCTGGCTGCTTTGCTTCTGGTTTGTGGGGAGGCAAAACCTCCTAGAGAAAGGACCTGCTGAAGAAGAGCCGATGGCTTTCCAGCAGCCAGGAACAACTGTCCTGGGAAGAAAAGAGCTTGCTTCTGGTACCTGGATTCTTGCTGCATTCATCTTTGTTCCAGCAGCCATGGTCTGTTAGACTGTGCTCCCTACATCCAGAGCAGATCTTCCCACCTCAGCTTCTGTTTCACATGCAATTATCTCTGCAAACACCCTGCAGACACACCCAAAGGTGTGCTTTACTAATCTGCCACGTGTCTTGAAATCCTGTCAGGTTGACAGTCAAGGGGAACCATCAGAGGTGGGTCACCTTTTCTGCTTTGGTGCCTTTACTTCCTCCCCATCCCAGCTGGCCATAAGCACAATCTCATGTAAAGATATTCATTCTAGACTAATGGGCTCCTGTTCAAGGCCTTACTGCTTTCTCTGGACTTGGGGAAGAAAATGCTCCCCTCCCTCTCAGAAATGGAAGCACCAGAGTCAGTTCCTGGTCAGCTTCGGTAACCTTGAACAGCCCTCGCTTCTAAGCTCTAGATACCATCCAGGTGTCACTGGACTCTGGAGACCAGTTATATCTTAGAACGTTTGCAGTACCCAGACTCTCTGGGGGGCGCCTTTCTCCCAGGGCTGTCCCTTTCTGAAAACAGGTCTCATGTCACTGTCCACCCTTCTGCAGAACTTACTCTCTCTCAACGGCCTGGGTCACACCAGTTGTGCCTTAATTTCGTTCTTTCCAAGTAGAGACTCAAGCTTCTCTTGCTTACTCCACCCAGGCCCAGCATGAGACCTTCCCAGCAGAGATGGGCAGCGGAAGGCAGCAACTCCACATGCAGCAATGAGGCTTCCAGGGGTGGGGAACTCACCACTTTGTAGAGGCAGAGGTAGCTCTCACATCTGTGCTTCATCTGAGGTCTATCGAGAAAGCCCAGAGCTACCTTGACTTGAGGGAAGCAGCAGCATCTTCTAAACCAGACGCCCTCCCCAGGGACCTTCTGTTTCCTCTCCTATGCTTTTATCAGCTGGAATTTTGCTGCTGTTGCAAACATTTGTTTAGGGTAACTTGAGAGGAAGGATTTATCATGGCCCACATTTCAGGAACTTCAGTTCTGGGCCAGTTCCCTCCACAGGCCCCTGAGCAGGCAGGGATTTCATGTGGAAAGGGTGTGGGAGAACAAAGCTGTTTCTTTGTTGTGGGAAGGAAAGAGAAGAGGGAGGAGGGAAGGAGGAGGGAGAAGAAGAAGAGAGAAATGAGGAGGAGAGGAGAGAGAGAAGAGGGAAGGAAGAAGAAGAATGAGGGAAGAGGAGAGGGGAAGAAGAAGAGAGGAATGAGGAAGAGAGGAGAAGAGAGGGGAGGGGAGGAGAGAGAAGGGGAGGGGAGGGAAAGGAAGGGGAGGGAAGGGAAGGGGAGGAGAGGAGAGGATAAACCCTCCAGAGGCATACTCTCTCCTCCCAAGCCCTTTCTTCCCCCAGTCAGGCCTCAGCTTCCAAAGTCTTCACCCCTTCCTAATCCTCCATTCAGTTATGAACTTGATGAGGTCAGAACCCTCGTGATTCAATGGCTTCTCCCAAGTCTCACTTCTGAGCATGGTAGTGGGAACTAAGCCTTCAGCTCATTAGGAACATTTCATATCTAAGCCAAGTTTTAGGAAAATGGCTACTGCTTCTGCCTGGCTCAGGGATGGTTTTCCTTTCATTTTTACAAGAGCGTGGGCATCCAGCAGGCTCTCTGAGCCATGAGTCCTATTCCAGGATCGGAGTGAGAAGACCAGGGGAGCTGCAGTGGGTGGGTGGGGGTGATTTCCACACTGCACTCACCCTCCCCTCTCCATTTCCCTTTATAATGTCAGAGCATATTCCGCAAATATTGTCACTGCTGACAAGACCATCAATTCCTGATCACAAAGGCTGTTCTGAATTCTAGCAACACATAGAAATCAGTGCACTGCTCCCCAGGTGTGAATGGGACCTTCCTTCTTGGAAATAGAAAGAAGGGAGGGAGGTGATTATTGTTTCCTGAGAACAGAGAAAAACTGTCCATCGTTGTTCTCGAATGGGTGCCGTTGCTGTTCAACCCACCTGGGAAGCATCTCTGGGGAGGCCTGTCCTTTGGAGGAACCACATCCCCATAGGGTGGCCTGGACAAGCTGCCTAACTTACTCAGTCCGCTGCTGACTGACCCCTCACAGTCCCCTCAACATGCTTCTTTCTCTCATGCTCCACGCCCCCCCCCAACTTTCTTTGTTCACCTCTGTCATCTGGATCTAGCTCCAGTTGCTTTCCCCAGCAGGGTTGCTGCCTTCATTGTGTGTGCGGTGTTGAGCTTTGGACCCAGGACTTTAAGCATGCAAGACAAGCACTTTGCTACTGGGCTATAACCTTGGATATGCGAGATGGGGTCTTGTTAGGTAACCCAGGCTAATTCTGAGCTCTAGGTACTCCTGTGACATAATGCCCATAGCTGTAGTTTCTTGAGTAACCTCCTCATTTTCATGTCTGCTACCCTCATAACTCTTGTCCATCTTCACTATGTGGCTTGTGTCTGATCCTGTTTCTCACAACCTTTTACTGTAGCCCAGAGGGTTTTAAGTATTTTGTATCCTGGCCCATCACTACCGACACTCACACCAAAGCTGGAATCTTCATGCAGTTCAGAGGCCCTGCCTATTCAAGCCTTTGACACTTGTCCCCTGGACTCTAGAGTCACTCAGTGCCTCTCTTCCTTCAGATTCAGACAATCTTTTTTTAAAAAATAATTTCTTTATTTTTATTTTATGTGCATTGATGTTTTGCCTGCATATTTGTCTGTGTGAGGGTGTCAGATCTTGGAATCTTATTCCTGCCTCAGTGCCTTCACACGTGCTGTTTCTTCTGTCTGCATCATGGTAGTTCAGACCTTTCTTCAGCTCATTTCATTTGCTTTCATCAGTCTAGTCAGTGTGGGTGTCTCCTTTTCAGAATGCTCCACTGAGTACCCCAACTGTCCTAGGGATTTCTTTGTGGATATGGATTGTTCTTTGGCTTCTTGATGTCATAATCTCTGTTTGCAGATCGGCATTCTTGTCATATGTTTGGACCTGCCATCCTTGGGAGTCTAGGGCCGTGGGTTTTGCTTTTTGAGGTGGGGGGCAGAACATTCCTCTGTGTATATCACTGGCTGCATTTTTACTTTTAAACAAGAGATGGGGCTGTGCCTCGGAGCTTAGTCAGTGAACCCATTTTCCAAAGAGGTCTCTAAGATGATACATTTTTAGGGTTCTGCTGGTGGGTATGGAGGTTGTGAGGCCAGACAAGGAGAAGCAAGTCTGATAGTGACAAATTCTTTACCAGGGTAATTGGAGGGACAGACACTGTGAACTCCTGGCCCAGAATGGCACAGCCACTGGGATATTTACTAATTACACTGTACTGAGCACAGAGAAATGGAAGGGTACCCCGCAAAGGTACCAGGTTAGACCTGAGAACTTGTACCTAGAGGATGCACCTTCTGAGGATGAGTTCAAGGCACTTAAAGTGAAGACTCTTGAACTATTTCTTGCAATATTTATCACACTTTCACCATTACTTTGAGCATTGCCTGACATGGTCCTGTGAGGGACCCTGCTTCAGGAGGAGCACCGTCTGGAGAGGGTGCAAAGTGTGGTTCTTCCACTCTGTTAGCTGTGTACAGAAATTTCCAGATTTGGCCTGGAAAACCCAGAAAACATCTGGGCAGAACACCAATATGGGAGACACCCATCCTTTGCACAAAGGCCATAGTGGGAAACAAAATGCTGACTCACTCACAAGTGGAAGGGACTCTTTCCTGAAGGGTTTCCAGGCTCCAAGGGGAGCTTTTTTGAGGGGTGAACCCCAGGAAAGAAGACCATTGTGATTTTAATCCCTGGGTGTGCCTTTGAGGGATTTTTCAGCGATGACTGGAGCCAGTGGATGAAGCCAACAGATTAATAGTTTGATATTCATTGTCTATGGCTTTATAATACAATGATATTATTAGGGCAAATAAGAGATAGGACTGGGTCCTGGCTAGAGAAAGTCCTTGGGGTTATATATCACTTTGTCTTCTGCTTCCTGTCTGCCACAAAGTAAACAGTTTCTAACTACCATAGACTCCTATCACCAAGCACAAGGATCCAAGCAACCAAGGACTGAAACCATGAGCCAAAAGAAATCCCTGTCCTTTCCGTTGCTTTTGCTGGGTATTGGATCACAGTTGATGCAAAGTGACTAATTTAGCCATGTTCCTGCCCATCCACAGAGGAGTAAGTAGGGCAGAAAGAACAGGGAATAAGGATCCTTCATCCTCCTGACACCCACACCGCAGGTAGCTTTTACAAGTCTGGGCATATTCAAGAGCACATCCTACAAGATACTATGTGATCACCCTAGCATGCAGAGGTCTTCTTTGCCCACCTCTGTCCTTTGTACGTCTCAAACAGCAACGCAGTTGGTGACAATATGACTGGTTACCAGCGTGCACTTAACCAGCTGCCCAGACGAATCAGAGCCGGTGTGGCCAGGGTGGGAAATGAAATAATAACGTCAGCATTTGCTAGAAACTTCCTGTAACTTTGCGAACTTGGCCCCACTCTCGGGAAAGGGAAGGAACAAGATCCATTGTACACCAGACCCACTGAAGCGTAGGTTCCAGACTCTCACAGCCCATCAGGAGCAGAGTCCAGCGGGAGGTGGGAGTGAGTGGGTGGGAGCTGCAGGTCTGTGTAGAGCTGCACACTGCAGCGTGCAGATGGATGGAGCTGGGCCTCACAGGCGGCATCAAAGGGCTGCTCCGTGACAGCTGACAGTGATGGGTAATATCAGCAGCTCCATCGCTTAATTAGTCCTTGAAAACAATCCATTTGCTTACCTGGTTTAAATCTGTCACACTCTGCCGACATGCCAGGACTGTTAAAGAGCTCCTTCTTTGCAACTAGGGTGAGCTGAAGTCTAACCTTATCCATGTCATAACATGTGCTGTATTTAGGGAGGTGGCAATTAAAAATGGCTCAGTCATCAGTGAGAGAAGCTTGCTGTTGCATCTCCGTGGCTATGTTCATCTGGGTCCCCCTTTCTGCTCCCCTGAGTGCCCCTACCGGTTGCCTCAGCCCTCAGTTGGCATGCACTCTCCCTCAAGGTGCATGGCTTTGGAAAGTGGGCAGGCCTCTTAAGCCATTTCCTTGGCATATGCTCCTATTCTCTGTCATCTGGGGATGAGGTCCCCTGGATGAGGTGTATCTGTGTGTGACTGGTTGGTCTCTTCCTTTTTCCTCACATTTTATGGGTGCCCCTTTCATGTCAGTTACAATTCAGCCACTTGTCACAGCACTAGCCTAGGACTGCCCCTTAGTGCATTATGAGGATGAATAAATGAATGATACTTTTCATTTATAATTTTGCATTTGCCATTCCTAAATCAATTCTATTGCAAGTTAAAAAAATACCCTAGTTCCCCCTCCCTTTCCCCCTCCCCCACAAATCATAAATGCACTGGTTTAAATGAGCTTGCTTTGTAGGATGGGCTTGGCTATTATACTAATGCGTGTAGACACAGCCAGTGTTAAAGAAATGGTTAATTAATACAGGCACAGTCACAGAGGCAGTAGCTCACTGACTTGGAAGCCTAGAGCTGCAGCTGTGGCCTCCCTGGGGAATTCATCCATGGGCCTTACTGAAGAGCTGTCCTGGGGCCATGGTACTGTTAGCTAATAAGTATCAAGTCACAAGCTGGTGGAGGATAGCATTGTTGAGTGTGCAGCTTGCCTTGCATAGACTCCCTGCAGAGTGGCGCTGCCTTGGCAACGGGATGTTGATGGAGGCATGGAAGAGGACAGAGAGCTGTCTGGGAGGTCAGGCTGAGGACCATCCAGACAGTCAGGCAGTTGTGTGGATAGGAGCCTGGGGTCAGGTGCCCTGGATACAGGTGTAGGGTAGCAGCACTGCCTTGGGAGAACTTATTAATTTCCATGGTTTCATCTGCAATGTGATTTACAAAGTCCTGGGCTGCTCTTCCAGCTGCAGAACAATATTTGGCCCTGATTTTCATAGTCAAGGATCATCGAAGATGGCTTTCTCCAGTGGATGTCACAGCTCACAGACCTCCGGTTGACATTCCAGCTGATGGCCGCTCTTTTCTTCACTTTGGTGGGGCTCAGAGTAAGGTGTGGTGTCTGCTCGTATTCCCAGTAAGCAGAGGGCTTGGGGAAATGTGGAGCTTGTTGGGCTCCTGGCAGTGTCAAAGGGAAGGGAATGCCCTCATCTGGTGACAACTTCAATCTTGATGGAAGAGATCTCAATATCTAACCATGGCCGCATAACACTGGACCATGTCACCACAGTCAGGGAGGTGCCTAGTGACAGTGGCATAGGTTATTGGTCGATTTGTCATCGCTGTGACAATCTACCGGGGAAAATGAGTGGAAGGAAGAATGATTTGTCTTGGCTCCTGGTTTCAAAGACAGCAGTCCATAAGCAGCTGAATCCATTGTTTTAGGCTATTGGCAAGACAGAAACATCCTGACAGGGTGGCTCAGTGCTGCGCAGCAGCGCAGCCTGGATTCCGAGACTGGCATGGGTGTGGGGTGTGCCGGGATTGAGACTCGGAGGCTTCTTTTCAGGTGGAAGAACAGCAAGCTTTATTTTACGGTGAGCTAAAGCCTTTTATACCTCTACTGCTTTTGCGGAAAACCACTGGCCAGAAAGAACACAAACATCCTTGTCAATTACAGACCACAAGGAAGTTCCGCTGTGGGTCGGGGGAGTGAGGGCAGCTCAGGAAAGCTGCCAGCCTCACAGCAGACAGGAAGCAAAGCTGAGAGAAAGAAGGGTCCAGGGACCAAGAATTTCCCTTTCAAGTCAGATTTCCAATGGCTCCCTTCTCCAATCAAACCCATCTCCCTCAGTTCCAGCACATCTCCACAAGTCCACATCCGTGGTCTTCCAGATCTTGACTCCATCTATGGACCAGCCCTTCAAGTCACAGCTGTCAAGGTCCAATCACTTCTCAGGAAACCTGTCCTCCTCTGACCAGTTCAGAAGCTTCATGAGGCCCTTTCCTTGAGGCTTGTGCATTGCTCACAGTATAGAAGCAGAGTGCCCACTAAGGAGCAGCCTTTGCTCAGCAGGCCCAGCATCCCCACAGCATTTTGTCCTTGCTGGTGTGACCACGCACACAATGTCTTTTAGCTTTTCCATGGCTCAGAGAGTTCAATCCTGGTTTACTACACCATGGGCAACATGAGTTCCTGGCATGGATTGTCTAAGTGGGTGAGTGTTCAATTGTGTCCGTGTTTCTTGAGATTCAACTTCTTGTCTGTCTCACTCAGTGAACTTGTGAAAAACTACAGAGTTTCTGTATCCTCCTGTGTGCTGATCGGTCTGCACAGGCAAATGGACAGAATATAGGTAGCTCAATGAGTGACCACTGCAGTATCCAGTACTAGGGAATTAGAAAAATGAATGTATTATCATATTATCATCCATCTTCTTACACACACACACACACACAGAGAGAGAGAGAGAGAGAGAGAGAGAGACACCTGATTGGAGATGACTTTGAAATGACAAGGAAATGGAAAATCAACTTCTATTTCCTTCCTTCCTTCCTTCCTTCCTTCCTTCCTTCCTTCTTTCCTTTCCTTTCCTCTCTCGTCTCTTTTTCTCTCCTCTCCTCCCACCTCCTCCTCTTTGCCCTGTGCCATTTCTAGGAAACACAGTGATATTTCTAGGAAACACTGCTCTTATGGAACACGTTCTCATTCCTGGCCATTATAAAGTGTTTTGCATACATTAATATGCTGTGATAATTAAAGGAAGGAATATACTCAGAAGTACTTAGAACCGTGTCTGTCGTACAATAGACACTTCATAAGTGTTAACTAATGAGATCATGCGTGTATTAAGCGTGGATGAGGTTACTTGCTGTTTCTGTTAGACATACCCGCACCTAACACCCACAACAACATACACACAGATCTTAGTTCGTGTGTGTGTGTGTGTGTGTGTGCGTGTGCATGTGCGTGTGCATGTTCAACTCTTTCTCAAATAGATTCTTTCTTTGGCTACCTAGATGAGAATTCTTAGAGGGTACAGGATCTTTCTGAATGTCTTTGGTTGTTCTTAAATTTGTTTATCTGGATGAACGGATCAAGAAGCTCTTTGAATTTCTCATAACTGCAGCTCCTGGAGCTTGTCACTTGAAAGTGTTTCTGGAAACAGGAGAGCCAAAAAAGAGGCTTGGCTTGTTGACTGTGAGTGTGGTCATTGCCTGTTGCTGTTGATGGTCTCTCTTCTCTTTGGCTTTGAGCTGAATAGTCAGGGAACGCACTGTCCCCAAGGTGTGCTTGAAAGCAAGTGCTGGATTGGCTATTTCCCAATCTAGTCAACTGATGGAAACTGCAACCTGAGAGCCAAGGTCCTGGTCACACAGATGTTCTATAATGCTTAGTAAGTGAGCCTCTGGAAAAATCCATATCCCAACCCTGGAGTGCCCTGGGAGAACACATGCAAATAGAACCATTTTTGTGCATCCCCCAGGACCTCTGAAGCTCTCTGATGCACAGACTGCAACTGCTCAGCTGGACAGCCCAGTCTCTAGGTTTTAGGCCTCCGGGCAAAACCCCAGGCCCCTCCCCCACCTGCATCAGCTTCATTAGCTGGCCTCAAACAAGCCTCCTGCAGGTAGTCCGTTCCAAAACCCCATTGATCAGATCCTGTAACCTACAAATCCGGCTCTGCCCCCAAACCCACCTACCCCTATCAGAGGCTCTATGAGGCACAGACTGTGACTGCACAGAGTGACCAGCTCCCCAGCTGGACAGCCCAGATTCTAGGCCCTAGACCCCAGGACAAAACCCAGAACCCCTCTACCTTCTACTCACCTTCACTAACCAACCAGCCAGCAGGCAAGCTACCTGCAGTCAGGCTGCCCCAACACCCCTATATCGACTGGACCCTGCAATCTACAAGTCCCACTCCACCCCCAAATGCACCCATCCCCTGCAACCTCAGTGGCTCTCTGAGGCATGGATTGCAAATGCATAGAGCAGACCAAGACAAGAGCGACCAGCTCTTCAGCTGGACAGCCCAGTCTATAGGCTTTAGGCTCCAGATCAAAGCCCCAAACCCCTCCCCCACCCACCTCACTTGCACTAACCAGTCAGTAGGCAAGCCTCCCACAGACGACTGCTCCAACAGCTCCCATCAATCAGATCCTGTAATCTACAAGTGCCATTCCACCCTCACACCCATCCATCCCTGGAGACCTAAGTGGCTCCCTGAGACACAGACAGTGACTGCACAGAGTGGACCAAGAGTGGCCCCCTAAGACATGGACAGCAGCTGCAACAATCGGTCCAAGAGAGCATCCCTGAGACACAGACACCAACTGCATGGATTGGGCCAAGAGGCAAAGACACTGGCTGCACCAGTTGGAGGAAGAGATGGGTAGGCCCCCATGCAAGAACGCATTTAACAACCTAAAAAGCAGCATGACTACACTAGAACCCAGTGGTCACACAACAGGAAGATCTGAACATCCTAACCCAGAAGAAACGGAAGAAACTGACCTTAAATATAACTTTATGAAGATGATAGAGACCCTTAAAGAAGAAATCAAAAATTCCTGTAAAGAAATGGAGGAAAATACAAAAAAAATGGAAGAAATCAATAAATCCAAGGCCTTCCCCCCTCCATCCCGGCCTAGGAAGGTGTGCATCTGCCCTCTCTTAAGGATGGAGGGGGAGGGAGGAGCGGAAGGGGGGAGCAGGAGGGGAATGGGAGGAGGGGAGGAAGTGCAAATTTTTGAATGGAAAAATTAAAAAAAAAGAAATCAATAAATCTCTTAAAGCCAAGAAAACCAAAAATAAACAACCAAACAGGTGAAGCCAACATTTCAAACAGTTCAAGACTTGAAAACTGAAGAGAGACTATAAATAAAACACCAACAGAGGGAATTCTAGAAATGGAAAATCTGGGTCAGTGAACAGGAGCTACAGATGCAAGCATAACCAACATAATACAAGAGATGGAAGAGAGACTCTCAGGTGTTGAAGATACAATAGAGGAAATAGATTCTTTAGTCAAAGAAAATGTTAAATGGGAGTGTGGGGAGGGAGAAGGGAGGGTGAGGGTGAAGGGAGGGAGAAGAAGAACTTTAGGGAACAGGATGGTCAAGATAGGGGAAGGACAGAGAGGGAAAACAAGGAAAGAGATATCTTGATTGAGGGAGCCATTATGGGATTAGCAAGAATCCTGGCTCTAGGAAAATTCTCAAGAATCCACAAGAATAACCCCAGCTAAGACCTAAACAATACAGATAGCTTGAACTGGCCTTGCCCTGTAGTCAGATTGATGACTACTGTAATTGTCGTCATAGAATCTTCGTCTAGCAACTGATGGAAGCAGATGCAGAGATCTACAGCTAAGCACTGGACTGAGCTCCCAGAGTCCAGTCAAAGAGAGGAAGAAATGATAATATGAGCAAAGGGCTCAAGACCATGATGGGGACACCCACTGAAGCAGCTGACCCGAGCTAATGGGAGCCCACCAACTCTGGCCAGACAGGGAAGAAAGCAGCATAGGACCAACCTAGGCCCTTTGAATGTGGGTGTCAGCTGTATGGCTGGGGTAGACTGTGGGGCCACTGGCAGTGGGACCAGGATCTATCCCTACTGCTTGAACTGGATTTTTGGAGCCCATTCTCTTTGGAGGAGTACCTTGCTCAGCCTAGATATAGTGTGGAGGGCCTTGATCCGGCCTCAAAGTTATGTGCTAGACTTTGTTAACTCCTCATGGGGAGCCTTACCCTCTCTGAGGCGTGGATTGGGGGTGGGTAGGGAGGGAAAGTGGATGGAAGAGGAAGGGAGGGAGGGAGTGGGAACCAGGATTAGTATGTAAAATGAGAAAAGATTGTTTTGGGCTAAGTAAATTAATTCATTAAAAGTAAATAGGTAGATGGATGAATGGATGGATGGACAGAAAAATAGAGTGGTTCTTGTTAGTGTATACTATTACGTTAAAATCATGGCTGCTGAAGTGGATGTGTTAAGGATGTTACACCTGTGATCAGTTTAGGTGTGAATATTCTTATACCCAGTCTGTGGGTGAAGGAGCAGATCCTTAGACAGAAGCTCAAATCTCTAAGACTTGTCGATACAAAACAGTTAGGGGTGATTACTGGTGACATTAAAGGTGAGATCTGACTCCTGACACTGATTTTAGGGATGCAGAGCTGCTCATTTTACCCCAAGAACCAGGCTGCCATGGCTCAACTAAACAAGCATCAAAAACCTCAAGAGGTTCCGAAGGGGTGAGTGGAGAGTGCTGTTGGGCATGGAAGTTTTATCCACGTCACTCCATCTCTCCAACACCTAGCCCACCTCGCAGGCATTAGATTACCAAGAAAGTCTCAGTGCTTAACCTGACTTTTCCATGAGCATCAGGTACCTACTGCTTCTCCAGCTGGAGGAGGCCTATCACTAAAGCCAGTTCTGCTCCTTTGGCCACTAGGGCTGTGTGACAGCCAGCGTGATGCTGAGCAGGGCAAAGAGCACTCGGTTGCAAAAGCCAGATGGTTGTTTCTGAATCCAATTCCCGCCTGCTGCCAACCTGCCTTGAAATACAATCCATCACTCACCATGATAGATGCCTTTGAACTTAGGAACTCGGCTCTTGAGAAGTGGAGGAGGGAAATTGCAAGGCAACTGTTCTGTTCTTCCAAGAGAGGTTCTACTGTGGCCCGAGGTGGTGACAGCTTCAAAAATGGTGTCACTGCTCAAATTAGTGCTGAGCAGGCATGGGGCACTGGAGTCTTCAGGGCCTACTGCTCTGATGCATAGCTAAGGTGACCCAGGACACAGTCACCCACACTTTGATCAGCAGCCCTGCAGACGACTTTGGCTTCAGTTATTAATTCTGAACTCTCCAAGGCCTCCTGAAAGGACATTTGAAAAAGGGGTGGTAGAGGGGTGGGCAGGGTGTGATGGGAAAGGAGTAAGAGAGACAAAGTAGCAGTTCCAAGTGGCCAGATAGAAACTGCCAGAAAGAGGTCAGCACAGCCTGCCCAGCATGCCTAGGTTCTTGCGAGCATTTCATGTCTAGTCTTCGACTCAACAACATCACAGAGGATGAAAAAGAGCAAACACCTTATGAGAAGTGTCCAAAAGGCAACCAAGAAGGAAGTGGAGGATCAGAGAGGATGGTGGGGAGGAGAGGAGAAGAGAGGAGCACCACTGTGCTCCAAATGAGAAATCCTGGGAAAACACTGGACAAGGACTCATAGAAACCAACTTGCAGCCCATGACTTCAAGGCTCATATTTTTGAAGTGAGTCTTGCTGATTGGGAGTGAGACTCATTTAGAAAATTCAAGATAGTGCTAGGGAGATGACAGAGCAGTTCAGAGAGAGCACTTGCTGTTCTTGCAGAGGGCCTGAGTGGTATCCCTAGCACCCATATCAGGTCACAACCCCCTGTAACTCCAGTTCCAGTGGATTAAACACCCTCTCCTTAAGCTCTCCATGGGCACCTGCAACCACACAGTGCACAAACACATAAAAATAAATATATAGAAGCTTCAAGATGATTCTTAAGGACATTCAGGGTAAAACTATCTGCCCTTGATTGAATGGATCTGTCATGTGTAAGACATGCTCTATGGTCAATAGCTGCTGACCACAGCAGAAGCTCATGTGTCCATCATGGCAACTGATGGTTTTCCATAAGTAGTAGCTTTCTGTTCCATGCTGATTTTACTAAAATTTGCCATAATCAGATCTGGGTACCCTCCTAAGTTCAGTGACATGTCTATACAACCTGGAAGATAAGGAAAGATATGACACAGGATTTGCAGACCAAAGCTTTGGAAAGAGAATTATAGACGGAAGCTTCTGTCCCGCCTGGTCCCATAGCTTTTCAGTCCCAAAGAAACACACAGAGGCTAATATTAATTATAAATGGTTTGGCCTATTTCTCAGGCTTATTACTAACTAGCTCTTACAATTTAAATCATAATTCTTTTCTATGTTTAGCCAACATGGTTTGGTACCTTTTCTCAAAAAGGCACTTGTCGCACCCCGTCTGCCAGCAGAAAGGACGCAGACACCAGGATTCTTCTCGATCACGCTTTATTAAGGCGCTTAGTTACAGCTGAGGACAGGAGACCCAGCTCGCCGAAACCGGCGAGCTTATATAGAAAAATTCTCTTGCCTCTGAGGTGTCATTCGGCAATTGGTCAGCTCATGGCGCCAGATTGACAGGTCGTCAGGGATAGGCTAGATCTGACATCGCCTGTTCGGGAGAGGCGCATGCGCAAGCACTTGTTTACGGGTAACTGGAGCACGGAATGGCGGCCGCATCTGGGTGCGGTCGCCAACAACAATGTTGCAGTCCGCAACAGGCACTCTAATGTGTCTGGCTTGGGACTGCTCTCTGTCTTTCCTCTTCTCAGAATTTTCCTAATCTGGTTTCCCCACCTATACTTCCTGTCTAACTACTGGCTAATCAGTATTTTATTAAACTAGTATGAGTAACAAATCTTTATGGTATATAAGAGCGTTATCCCACAACAGATAAGTCAGTTATTCCATACTATACTAGGGCTAATTGTGCACAGACTCGGCAGCCCAGTAAAACTGCCACAGGAGCCCAAGCGTGGCCCAAGGAAGCTATCAAAGCTCTGTGAAGGAGATGGTGGTTGTGGAAAAGCTTCTGGGGGCAAGACAGGTGCTAAGGTCAAATGAGCTGAGAGATGCCAACCACCAGTCCACAAATCCATATAAAATTCAGGTTTTTAATAACAACAAAGAAAAAGTTCCAATTTGGGGAAAAATACAAGAGGACCTCTTTTTAAACTTCAGTTGTGGGTAAATACACATATTTACAGTGCTGCGTCCGGATTATTTAACTAGTTCTCTTATTGTCATAACAGCACAGGCTTGGTTGTTCACAATCCTCATAGCAAACAATGGAAGTGCTTGTGAGCCCAAGCCAAAGCAAACAAAACAAAGGAAAATGGAGAAGAAGATTGTTCCTACGAAAGGGAATTCCAGGGTAAGGATGTGGTGGGGCTCTGCCACGGGGAGTGTCTTGGAGTCTAGTTCTCAGGTCAGCTTCTGTTCTAGCCTCCCTCTAGGGAAACACAGTTATCCCTGTCAGTCCCTGCTTCTTCCACTAGAGGGAGTTAGCTAGCTTCCCCCAATTGGTCAAGGAAGTGTCAAGTGTCAGAGAAAACAGAGGTACAGAGGGCTGAGTGGAATGAGCATTTGCCCTGTGAGTCCTTGAGAAACAAGATAGCAGCTCATTGGCCGAACAGATACCCTCACATGAGTGAATGGCGGTGTTTCCCTGTGGAAAGAAAAATCTGGGGGTGGAATGAGCGAAATGAAGCCCTGGGTTCCCACCCTTGCCTGCTGTACCATTTTAGATTTTATCCAACATTTTCTGAAGCTTTTCGTCTGTGGGTTGGTAGTGAATTTTTTGCTTTCATTTCTTTGTTGTGCCTCTGTAAAAGTGTTAGTCTTAATTTGTTGTGTGTGTGTTTGTGTGTGTGTGTGTGTATATGTGTGTGTGTGTACAACTCTATCAAGTTATTCTTATCTATTTATTGATTGATTGATTGAAGCATTTACCAATCTATTTATTGTGCATGTATGTGGGGGGCATGTGGAGGTCAAAAAACAGCTCAAGGGTGTTGATTCTCTCCTTTCATCGTGTGTCTTGGGGATCAAACTCAGGCTTGGCAGCAAGTGCCTTTGCCCACTGAGCCACCTTGCTGCCCCTGTGTAAGCTTATTTATTCAGGTATATTTTTTAAGCACTTACTACATCCTAGGCACCTGTGAAGGCTCATCTTGCTCTTGATTGTCAACCTGATTACATCTGGAATCAACTAAACTGCAAGCAGCTGGGCAGAGCTGTGAGGGATTTCCTGATCCTTTGAGGTAAGAAGAACTACCCTAAGTCTAACTCTTTGGAAGGAGGACCCAGCCTACATCTGTGCCACACTTTCTGGTCAGAGCCCAAATGGGAGAAGGAAGCTTTTACTTTTGCCTGCCTGCCCCTACTCTCTTGTTGTGGAGGCACTCCTTCATTGGTGTGAAAACCTCTTTCTTCGGGACTTCAGCATAGACCAGGAATCTTCCGGGAGTCTGGTATCAGATTTGAGGCTACGGAGACACCCATTCCTGTAGGCTGAACAACTACTGGATTCTTGGATTTTCTATTGGGAGATAACAGCTGTTTGGATATTTGGATCACAGCCTATAAGTCAGTCCAATAAATTCCCCTTAGTGAACACACACACACACACACACACACACACACACACACACACTCAACGCGCACGCGCGTCTGTCCTATCAGTTCTATTCCTTTAGAGAACCATGCGTAACTCAATATTATTTGAGGTGGCAGTAGACTGTAGTGAACAACGTAGGAATGCTGTAAACTATGGCAAAGGAAACTCTGAGAATAACGCAGAATCCGGATCCTTTTGCAGGGTGATCAGAGTTAAATAGCAGAGGTGCATGGTGATGGAGAGGGTCGGGGGTGGAGCGTGGCTGCAGGTGAACAGGCAGAGGGGGCTGTGCTGAGGAAGGGGCTGAATTGTCAGCAGTCATCCTGCCCTGCAGAGTGACAGGGATAGCATCCCAAGCAGGGGACACGCATGGGAACAGATCTGGGGAAGTGGGAAGAGATGCTGGTCAGAGTGAGCTGGGGAGAGACCGGAGCTGAGCAGCTTTTCCCAAAAGCTGAGTCCTTTGCCAAGCTTGATCTCACCCTGGAAACTCCTGGGATGCTGTACTAAACTGGACATCAGCCCAACATCAAAGTTTGACTCAAAATAAAAAGTTTAATTTATTATGTATTTTTCAAATTGAAAATTAACTTTCGATACATTTTGTCAAGTGTTGACAAACCGATGTCCCCCTCAACTGGAATAGAATATATTTTCATCACCTCTAAAACTTCAATGTGTATCTCTTCAGCTGATCTCACACCCCCCAGATTCATTCACATGAAAACATTTTATGTTCATTCTTATTGCTATTGCCTGCATATTCAATCAGGTCATCGAGTTACAAGCTGTGTGTGCATGGGCAACATTTTGAGAAATTGTAAAACTGTTTCTCTCCAGTGACTAGACATTTTAGACACTCATGAGGATTTTGTAATGACTGCATA
>PVIU01018364.1:0-39236 GCA_004026605.1 Ondatra zibethicus
TTATAAGAGATAAAAACTAAGCAGCCTGACTTGTAAGCCAATTGGCAAAATAGAATGAACACACACACACAAATTAGTCTGTGAACAATACCAGGGCAAGTTTTGAAGAGCAAGCACTCAGGTCAGGGGGTAAGGGAATCCACTCCAATTTGCTTTGTCTCTTAGTAGCGATGTGCTCAGCATATTAGCTGCATGGAGAGTGGAACTGTCCTGCTTTCACACGAGCACGAAGCCCAGCAAGGTGCCTAGTGGAACACAGGGAGAATGCTGGAACTCACTTTACAGGATTGTTGAGGGCAATCAATGAGGTGATGTTTGTAAGACATTTAACAAAATTTCCTGCTCTTATTAGATACTTAGGAAATGTGACTACAATTTGCACCATCATTATTTTTCTTGGTTTGGTTTGCTGGGATAAGGCATCACTATGTAGTCTAGGCTGGCTTTAAACTTGTGATTCTCCTACTTCAAAGCCCTGCTTGCTGGGATTGTGGGCATGTACCACCATAGCCACTTTCATTGCCAGTTTTGTTATGCTGTTATTATTTCTATTACTCTTACTTCATTCCTATAAATGCTAAAGATAAATATCAGAGTGCTTTCGCTTTCTTGTACCCCTATAGTATTGGACTAAGACTCCAATATATGAAATTGGGAAAAAAGACAAATAATACTTAACAATGGTTATTAACAATGTGTTGTGTTGTATTTGTCTTTTAAAACCTTACAGCGTTGTCTACATCAGCGTATTGACTATTGTAATATAGACCTTATTCAGAGACCATCAAGACTGGATTTTAATCTAATTTCTCTTCTCATAGATCATCCAAGTCTATTTTCACACTAAAATGTAAGGTTTCAGATCCCTGCTATAATGCACATTATAAGCACTAGAATATGTGTGGTGTCTGTACACATATGTATGCAAAGCAACCTTGAATAATAGATGCTAAGTAAAGGTGGTTATGAATCAAACATTTTGCTGAATAAGGGATGAAAAATGAGTTTAGAAATGTTTGAAACCAGGGCTGGAGAGATGGTTCAGCGGTTAAGAGTAGTGCTGCTCTTCCAGAGGTCCTGATTTCAATTCCCAGTAACCACATGGTTGCTCACAGCCACCCATGATGAGATTTGGTGTCCTCTTCTGGCCTGCAGGCAGAACAGTGTATACATAATAAATAAATAAATATGTTTAAAAAGAAATGATTGAAGCCTAAATGTCTTATAAATATTGGGCAGATGAAAGTTAACTCCTTTGATAAGGAATCCTCATTTTAATTTCATTTTGTGACTTTATATCTGGTTATGTGAAATTGAAGCATTTATTTAATTAATCTTATCAAGTAAAAACCAAGAGCCAGATATCAGGGAAAAACCTGGAAGATCAGAGAACCAGGAGCTTCCTACCTGTTTCCTTTCTCCTGCCAAAAGGCAGAGATCCTATCTAAATCCCACCTTATCACTTCTTGTTTCCACCTCCTGAGTGGTGGAATTAAAGGAGTGAGATAGGAGTGTTGGGATTAAAGGCATATGCCACCACTGACTGGCTTCTATAATTAACTCGTGGCTAGCTCCATCCACTCTTTGATCTCCAGGCAAACTGTATTTGTCAGAACACAAACAAAATATCACACAACATGTAATGGTAAGAGATAAATGTAATGGTTGTGCTGCTATAAGAAGTAATCCAACTTTTAGCCAGGCAGTGGTAGCCCATTGCCTTTAATCCCAGTATTTGGGAGGCAGAGGAAGGCCTGTCTTGAAAAACCAATAAATAAATAAATAAAATAAAAAATAAGAAATAAATTTTAAAAAGAAGTTATCCAACTCTTTGAATTACTTTTTAACAACAGTCAGAATTGTCATTCTGTGAACATGTGTGTTTGAGTAGTCTAAGTCACCATCTACATGCGTGATACTGATTTGTGGATAGGCAAAGTCAGTTTATCACTCCAGACTAAAAGATATCTATTAAAATTTTAAACATGTGTGCCATTTTATACGAGTGAAAATCTCTCAGTAATGACCTTAGATCTTAACTAGGTTGCAATACCTAGCAGCCGAGAAGCAGAAAATAGGCATTTGTCCAGAGACTGAGAAAATTGAAAGTTTACATTGTTCTTTTTCTTTATTATAGTTTCAGTTCGTTGATACAGAAATTGCACAACCAAATTCATATTCCCTTTTGGCTGTTTGTCTCACCATTATAACCATGACTTAATGTGCAACATTTATTATTAGGTTGAAATAGATTAGAAAATTAGTAACTTGAAAAATCCAACTTGATAATCACTGATTTTTTTTTACACTGTGTCAATTGCTGTAAATCACAGAGATATAGATACGAGTGATTGTTGTGTTGAAGACAGTTAAAAGATATGGAATCTCTAATCACTATGATGAAGGAGAGTGTCATCAATAAAGTGGCTCTGGAGCTAGGGCTTCATATTGATCTGTGCTTAAGAATATGTAGGCTCTGTCTCAGTTAGCTTGTCCCTCCAGTACTATAAAAGATATAATAGCACATTTGCTGGAAGAAGAAAATCTCTATTTCAGCTAAGGGTACTTGGTTCGTTTTTAGGTGTTTCTGAGAGCCTTCACAGTGGAAGCCTAGATTGTCATTCATGGTATCTATAAATTGATATACATACATACATATAGCCTTACTAGCCACAGCTTTCAGTGCACTTGGCAAGACAGCTCTTGGACAAATCACCTTGCAGAATGTTTAGAAACTTTGTTTTTCACAATTATCCGTGTGCTGCAAATGTTTTCATACCATAAAGCAGTACAGAATATTGAGTAAAAGTACATACTAAATAACTCAATACAATAAAAATGAAGCATGAACATTTTACTTCCATTAACTTTTCTATTTTCCACAGTTCCACAGAGCCACATATCAAGGACTGTGTCTGTATGGATCCCTGTTAATACAAAATTGACATGACTGCAGGTTAGCAGACCATCGCATTTACATGTGGAGGCCTATGCGCAGGGTTGGCCCACCTTCCCACTGTCTTCCTCCTGTTCTCACCATGCTCTCCTTTTTGCTTGAGTGGTCATATTTTGAAATTTCCCCAGGACAAGTTTTTAAGGCAATCACGTTTCTCATCACATCTGAGGGATGTTGTGCTTTGCATGGTAATGAGGCCCTCTTTGTTTCAGCTGTTGCACTGCTCTCAGGAACTCCCATCAGGCCCTGCATTCTGCAGGCTAATGTCATTTGGGTAGTAAGTAAAGAGTTTCAAAGAGAAAACAGCAGTCTTATTACCAGATTAATTCAAAGAAAAAACTTATTTAGCTCAGTTCCTAATGTTAAGCGGTTATGTTGATTCTGGCTTTAATTTTTCATGCATAAAAACAACTTATGAACACTAGTTGCTTGTATTGTATAGGCATGCTTGCCTATATTATTGTGTCCATTTATTTAACTGAGTTAAAAAAAAAGAAGCTGAACTAAGCTTGTGACACCCACTTAAATATGTTCAAGAGAGAGGAATGGTATTTCTGGAATTCATTGATTTCCTTATGAATTTAGTAGCTGTGGTAGTGTATTTCCCACAGCACTGCTGAAGAATATTATTTTTCTATCTTCTCTTGAAATGATTGCTATTTGGTTTAAATTATATTAAATTGTATCCTAAGAACATGTTACCTCGACAGAGATGTGGTCTGTCAACTTTATAAAATGTGTGCTCATGCCTTATCTCAGCCAATTAAGAACCCTGTTTTTGCAGTCTTATCTAGACCCCAGGAAATTAGTAGGAACTTGATACAGTCAAAGGATAGAGAGACTAAGTTTTTCTATTTACTTTCTCCCTAGCCAATCTTGCCCACATTCCAGTAGAATTCCTATATCCAAAATGAATAAAACACCATTTATTACAAAAGATGATTATTTTACCAGTAATCTCCTTGGAACTTTAGGAATAATAGTAATACATAAATATAACATTGAAGTCACAATAGATTGTAGAAAGAATCAGGCCCATTTGTTTTGTGGTGAAAAAACCTATAGCGCAGAGAACAGAAATAATTCATCAGTGGCACAGAGAAAAATAAATGAATTTTGATGAAATATGGACCCCAGAATAGAGCGGTGACCCTCACATAGTGAATTTTTACACAAACAAAAGGTGCTTTGGAAGCCAGTCATGGTAGGGAAACCTGTTAATCTCAGCACAAGAGAGATGGAGATGAGCAGATGTTAAGTTTGAGACCTGCTTGGGCTACTTAGCAAAATGCCTATCTAAAAATTGTTCTGATAAAATGAAGAACATCTGATAATGAAATCCTTATGTAGTGTCCTGCAAGGAAAGGTAATAAATCCTCACATCCCTAAACATTGGCCGCAGAATATTATCAAATTATATACAACCACTATTTTTGCCAATATAATCAATTCATGAAACCATCAGTTATACTTTTACACTTTGGAGGAATCTCCAGTATCTAGAATATTTATTCTGTAAGCCTCTCCATTTCATAGATGAAGAGCTCAAGAGACTACAGTCAGAGTCCTGGACTCAATTTCCAGCACCAAAAAAAGATGGACCTGAGAAATGTCTGCAGACAAGGGCATAGAGATAAGAATTTCCAACTTCGCTTTTTTTTTTATTTGTTGAATACAGGTGTTTTGCCTGTGCACCACATGCATCCCTGGTACCCATGGAGATTAGAAGAGAGTGTTAGATACCCTAAAATTGGAGTTAAAGATGGTTTGTGAGCCACAGTATGGGTGCTGGAAGTCAAATCTGTATCCTCTGGAAGAGCAGCCAGTGAGTGCTCTTAATCACCAAGCCATCTCTTCCATGCTCTGACCTCATTTGTTTATGTGTGCTATATTGTGATTTTATAGTAAGGCACATTATGGAAAATATTCATTTTTCAAACTAGGTCTCTGACCCGTAAATTTGTTGAATGTTGTAAACGATGGAATTAGTTGTCAAAGGGTCACACTGGCTTAAAATTGAAGGAACAATTTTAACAAGAGTAGATCACAGAACATGTTTCAAAGCCAATGACAGGAAGAGGAGAATTTTCTTCCATTTGAAGCCAATGGAACCAACTAACAACTAGTGAACCCATTAGATAGAACTTGTGAAAAATGTAACCTTGGAAATTGGTAACCACTACTACTCTGAAGCCTGCTAGCACTCTGTTTAGTCCAGATGCAAGGGAAAGTTGACCTTGTTAGTGAGTTCATCTCTCTGTTTCTTTCCAGTTAGTAAATCTGAATAAACTTTGTAGCTTGAAAATAAATGAAAGAGAAATTTCAAAATGTCCTTTTTACCACAAGATTGAAAAGCTATGGGTCAATCTATATTTATTCTTTGATGTTTATATGTGCATATCATATTTGTTGATACAACACTCCAATTTCAAATATAGAAATACACAGCAGGCCAATTATATTTATAACATTCAGGCCAACAAGATGGCTTAGGTGGTAAATGCACTCAGTACCAAGACTGGAAACTCAACAAGTTCAATTCCAATATGACAGTAGAGAACCAATTCAACAAGCTGTCTTCTGACTCTTTAAACCCATCACATACAGACACACACACACACACACACACACACACACACACACACAAACACATACACACACACAAACAAAATCCACAATAAATAAGTAAGTAAACAAATTTGCAAAATAAAGATAAGCAAAATTTTAAACATTTGCTCTTAAGTTATTTGATTTTATCCAATAGCCTGAAAAAAACTTGCCTCCTAACTTTATTTCACTTCTTACATGAAGAAGAAAATGACACAAACATGACTGTTTTAATATTGATATTTTATGAAATATTTCATTGAGCTCAATGTTATACTTTATGTATAGCTTGATTTGAAGAGATTGTATTTGGCCATAGTTGTTACAAAAGCAAGAGAATGATCATTGTAATCCTTTTTATACTGAAAATCTACATATAATTCACTTCATGTTCAGTAGAATAATAGGCAAATTAGGCTCATAGAACTGTTTTCTATTGTCATAGTCATTTTTGCCTTACGTTGCTAAAACAATGAATCTGAAAAATGAAAATATTAACAGAGAACATCTTTTATATTTATCAGTGGCTACCAGATATTTAGGGACCTAAGGTTTGTGAAGATGTTTTATAATTTAGATTTATCACAGTGAACTTAAATGACCTTGAAAATATTTTTATAACATATGTAAACCTCATTTTCTTCATCCATATAATTTGAATAATAATGATCATATCATCAAATTGTCATAGTAAATAATGTGAAGATCAGACTTGGCACATCATGTGTGGTGTGGAAGGTCCTCCTGTCTATGTGTTGCTTTTATTGGTTAATGAATAAAGAACTAGTTTGGCCTATAGCATGGGAGGAGGAAGACAAAGTCAGAGAGATGCTGTGGAGATAGATATGCTAAAACTTTGCTGGTAGGCAATGACCTCGTGGTGATAAACAGATTAATATAAGTGGGGTAAACTAAGATGTAAGAGTTAACCAATAAGAAGCTAGAGCTAATGGGCCAAGCAGTGATTTAATTAATAAAGTTTCTGTGTACTTATTTTGGTTCTGGGCGGTTGGGACAAAAAAGCGGCTCTCCTCCAACACATATGTACTCAAGAAATATTTCTATACAATAGAAATTTATATTAGTGTTTAATAGAAAACATTTAAAGAAAAATGATCTTTTATATATAAGTATGTTTCATTTCTCCTTACCTTCAACTCAGACTCTGATTATTTTCTTCAGGTGTGAATGCCAATATTGGGAAGCTTTCTATTACTATGTATGGCTTCAGGAAAGCTACAACCAAATACTCATCAGCTCAAATGGACAATATCTAAAAGTTCGGTCACGATTTGGTTCTCAGGATATATGACACTAAGTAGGTGGTCCCACTGAAAGGGAGGAATCATTTTGCTCTTGTGTCTGTTGTGTTTGGAATGTAAAATGTCCCCTATATAGACTTGTGTATGTGAACACTTGCTCAACAGATGGCAGTACTGTTTTGGAATGTTGTGGAACCTTAAGCAACTGGATCCTTGCAGTAGAAAATGGGTCACTGAGGTGAGCCTTACAGCTTTATAGCTAGGCCCCATGCCTTGTTCTTGTTTTGCTTCCTGTCTCCAGTGGCAGTGTGATCACAGCTTCTCTAGCTCCTGCCTCCATGCCTTTCCCTGCATGATGACATGTATCACTTCAAACTGTAAGCTAAAGTAAACCCTCCTTCATTAAATTGCTTCTTGTTAGTATTTACTTTTTATTGGTAAATAATACAGTGATTGTCTTATTTATAGCCTGGATACCAGGCAGAGCTTCATTTGTGAGTTGAGTAGCCAATAAAAAGAATGAAGAAATTCAACTCTTAGCCATTATTTGAAAATTGACACCATAAGAAATGAGAATTTGCAGCTGTTAAAATGCACATCTCAGAAATTAACAAGTACAAGGTAGATTCATTCATCTAATTTCTTTATACATCTAATTCACTAACATTATATGGCAACTTATTGCTTTGTTTACCTTGGTTGTTCAGACTCCATATAATGTTATGGAGGCCAAGACAAAAGACTATAACCTCCAAATTCACCACTTTACCTCACTGTAATATATAGCGAAAGACTATATGGCTAACCTGTAGTTCTGACAAAGATAGATTCTGACTTGTCATTGGTCCAGTTTTTGGCAAAATGGTTGAGGAATAGTAGGGAATAGATTGCTGAGTATCAGAAGAGCAAGCACCACAAAAGGCCCTTTTCTTTTTATAAAGTTTTTTATTTCATTTGTAATTTTTATTTCTTATTTTAAAGTTTTTGATTTCATTTGTAATTATGTGAATATAGGGGGTTGGGTATGTGTCCTAGATTTTGGGTGCCCACAGAGACCAGAACCAAGTGTTGGATCCTCTGGAGCCATAGTTACAGGTGGTTGGGAACTGCCTTATCTGAATGCTAGGAACCAAATGAGGTCTTCTGCAGGAGCAGCACGCACTCTTAGCTACTGAACCATCTCTCTAGCCCATCTTTCATGTAACATTGCTTCATGCTTCCATATTGCTTTCAAAAGCGCTTTTCATCATATTATATTCAATAAGTTACCACAAATGTTTAATTTTTTGGAGACATATTTTCATATATGGTATAACTCTTCTGTCTGTTTCCAACAGAATGCAGACAGGGTTGTGTTGACAGATCAAATCTTCTAGTCAAAGCAGCTCGAGTGGAGCTTCTTGGTTTAATTAATTAAATTGAAATGAATTGAACTTGAACTAATAGGATCATGAAGCAATGAATCTCCTATCACAAGAGTCATATAAACAGTACTTGTATAGAAAAGGGTAATACTTTGAGGTTTTTAATCAGATGCATTGAAATTAGTAGTATGTCTTCCATTCACATGGTTTTGAGACTTTGGACAAATAATTCCATCTCTCTGCCCTGTTAATGTCCTTATCTTTAAAATGTCCCAGAGAGTAAAATGTTGGAATGTATAACTCCTAGGGCCCTTTTTCTAACATGAGTCTATGAGCTGAATATATTCACTTACCAAGATAGCAATTCAAGAATACTCTATGCAGTGCAAATGAGCCAGTAATGTTCACTTTGCATGAAAAAGATGAAACCTTAATTGTTAGAGTTACTTCATTGATGACCTAGACCTTCTCCTTCCTCTGTTCCATCAGATTTAGCAGATGTCAGTCACAGATTTAATGGTTTAGGTCAAATGAAAAGGGCAATCTTAGGGGGCAGTTATATGTCTTATTATAAATAACCAGAATTTTAAGATAGAAAATTTGCCCTTGTCAACTCCATTTGACTGTTTCACATTTCTTTAGGAAAGCCATGGAAAGTATATTGTGTGTATGTTATAACATTAAGAATCGTTTTGACCCCCTTTTAGCACCAATAAGCCCATTTCACCACAGATTAGCAACTCTTATGAGCATGGGTTTGGGGAGAATGACAGGGTTTTTTTGGGGGGGGGCTACATTTGCATTGTCAGTGCACCTATAGGGATTTCCTATAGTTGAAAAACAAAACCAAAGCTAAAGAATTAACAGCAGTAGCAAGATAAGGAAATCAGTGCTGTACCTGAGTTTGCAGAACTTAGCTTTGTTAGTGATAATAGTGGGTGCTCTTCAAGGTGTGTTCTGTATCAGGATTATATAGACAGTGGTCCCTCAAAATGCTCTTGTTAAATTCTCAATTCGCCAGTGTATCAGTTTGCAAATCTCTTTTAGAGCATCAGTATTTTACCTCTTATTTTCATAATTTGTGAAAATATAATAAGCAGTGGGATAATATTATGTAGCCTATAGCAGTAAAAAGCATTTTGCACTATGTTGGGGGATTTAACTTGTTCTTGAACATTGATTCTAAATTTCATTCACTCTAATTTCATTCACTCTAATGGGAATTTTAGGGATAAATCCATATTGAAAAACTTAATACCATAACATAGAAACAGGTCTGAGTGGTTTAAAACTCAAAGGCAAGTATTCATCAATGACTAGCTAGAAAACTGGCAAATAATATAGCCGTGTAAAGTCCTGATTGTTCTCATTCTATGATCTTTGTCTCTTCAGAAGATTGTTGTAACAAACACACCGAAATTGGGAGGAAAAGAAGGATAAAGAAGCATTTTTAACCTAGTAAAGACTATAAATTCCCAAAGAAATGGTGGTTCATAGTAACAGAAATAGACATATTTAATAACACACTCATATAAATGACCTTTTGTATGTCATGGAGTGTCCTTAAGATTTTTATATTAAAAGATTAATGTCTACATTCAAAGATTTAAAAGGCATCTTTTAGAATTTGAAAATAATTATAGAGAAGAGAAACTGAGAATCTTAATTCTGCTAAATGAAAACTGAATTATTACATAATAGATGATGCTTTAAAACTGTAGCATATTGGGAAAAGATCATACTTTTTTAACATAGATTCAAAAAAAGGCAAACCATTTAGAAGTTAGAGAAACACATCTGATATCTGTATGCCAGGATACATAATTTCTAATTAGTGTGATCATCATTACTTTTATTTAATCTATGTCATCAGCACAGAGCTCACTAGTTATGCCACTTACATTGGCCTATTGTTTGAAATTTTAAAAGCTCCACATCTTTAGAATAATCCATTTAGATGAAAACTTTAAAAGTGATTCTAAAGATCTTCAAATAATACTTGGTATTATAGCATCTATAGGTGATAGCTTTATTAATATCTTCCAACTCATGTTCAACTTGAGTTCGAAAATATTACAGATTCCAGGTATGTGTCTTTAGCATATTTCTTTTTGCTTTTCCCGCAATGAGAATAAATGGAAACTGTGAAGTGAATTTCTCAGTCTTCTAATATATTAATGTCACTTTATCTCTGTTTCTAATGGGGTCCAACAGTGAGTCAGCATCCTTAGATGAAGAAATTCTTCCAAAGATTAAGTAGTAGTCACTGAAAGACAGTTATTGAATGCAGTATCAGCTGATCACCATGGCAAGGAGGAATTTTCACTTCCCACATTTAGGAAAAAAATGAATGTGATTTTCACTACAAACCAAGTTTCCACTTTCTACCCAGGTTCCACTTTCTACCCAGGGATGCCAAAAATATTGCAACAAAATATGGAAAACTAAGTTGATGTCTGTCTAGTAAAACAGATGCATGCCTTACAACTGCACCCTTGAAGTTTTAACTTTAGTAACATAAGATAAAAATCTGTCTGGTATGACAGGTAAAAAGAAGGAAAACATATTTGGTGTCTAGTGATGTTTGTATATGATCAAACATATATCCTTGATTACAGTAGAAAATTTAGAAATCATTATGCATTTTTCTTCAGTACACTCATTTCAGAGTTATTTTTATATGATTTGATTTTAGTTTTATTAACATAGAAAATCATAGCCCATATATATACATATATGTGTATGTATATGTATATATATATATATATTTGGTTTCGTTTTCCACCTTCTTTTTTATGTTTTTTTTTTCAGTTTACATACCAGCTATAGTTCCCCCTACCTCCCCTTCTCTTATCCCCCACCGTTCCCCATCTCATCCCCCATCCACTCCTCAGAGGTGGTAAGACCTTCCATGGTTATACAAAGTTGACGCAGGACCAAACCCCTCCACCCTGTATCAAGGTTGAGCAAGGCATTCATCAATAGGGAATGGGCTACAAAAACCAGTTCATGCATCCAGGATAAGTCCTGGTCTCACTGAGAGTTCCTCCGCACCACACCAACAGATCAAGACACATAACTGTCACCCACATTCAGAGGCCTTAGTTTGGTCCTATGGAGGTTCTCCAGCTAACAATTCAAAGTCCTTGGTGTCCCACTAGCTAAGGTCAAAACTATTTCTGTGGTTTTACCCATCATGATCTTAACCCCACTTGCTCATATGATCCCTCCTCCCTTTCTTCAACTAAGCTCCAGGAGCTCAACCCAGTGCTTCCATCACTTTCTAGGTGAAGGTTCTGTGATGACAATTAGTGTAAGCACTAATCTGAGTCTAGGGGAAGGCCAGTTCAGGCACCTTCTCCACTATTGCAGGGCGTCTTAGCTGGAGTCATCTTGTAGATTTCTTAGAATGTCCCTAGCACCAGGTTTCTCCCGAACACCAAAATGGCTCCCTCTATCAAGATACCTCTTTCATTGCTCTCCCTCTCTATCCCTCTCCTAACTCAGCCATATTGCCCTCTCATGTTCCCATCCCCTACCCCCTACTAACACCCTCCGCGTTTACCCATGAGATCTTAATTATTTTCCTTTCCTGAGGCCCTCCATGTGTGTCCCTGTTAAGGTCCTTATCTGTACCTAGCTCCTTTAGGGTTGTGGATTGTAATCTGGTTATACTTTCTTCTCTATCTAATATCCACTTTGACAAGTAAGTACATACCATGTTTGTCTTTCTGGGTCTGGGTTACCTCACTCAGAATGATTTTTTCTAGTTCAATCCATTTGAATGCAAATTTCAAGGTATCGTTTTTTTTGTTTGTTTGTTTTTTGTTTTTTTTTTCCCACTGAATGATACTACATTGTGTAAATGCACCACATTCTTTATCTATACTTCAGTTGAGGGGCATCTATATTGTTTCTAGGTTCTGGCTGTTACAAATAATGTTGCTATGAACATAGTTAAACAAATGTCCTTATAGTATGATTGAACATCCTTTGGGCATATGCCCAAGAGTGGTATTGCTGGGTCTTGAGGCAGATTAATTTCCAATTTTCTGATAAACTGCCATACTGTTTTCCAAAATGGCTGTTTCTACTTCTACCAGCAATAAAGGAGTGCTTTCCTTTCTTTACATCCTCTCCAACATAAGCTGTAATCAGTATTTTTAATCTTAGTCATTCTGACAGGTATAGGAATGTATCTCAGAGTCATTTTGATTTGCATTTCCCTGACAGCTAAGGATGTTGAACAATTCCTTAAATGTCTTTTGGCCATTTGAGTTTCTTCTGTTGAAAATTCTCTTTTTAGAGCTGTACCACATTTTAAAATTGGAGTTTTTGGTATTTTGATGTCTAATTTCTTGAGTTCTTTATGTATTTTGGAGATCAGCCCTCTGTTAGATGTGGAGTTGGTAAAGACCTTTTTCTTCTGTAGGGTGTAGGCTGCCATTTTGTCTGATTGATAGTGTCCTTTGTCTTACAGAAGCTTCTCAGTTTCAGGAGATCCATTTATTTATTGTTGCTCTCTGTGTCTGTGGTGGTCGTGTTATATTTAGGAAGTGGTTTCCTGTGCCCACTTATTGAAGACTACTTCCCACTTTCTCTTCTATGAGATTCACTGTAACTGGATTTATGTTGATGTATTTGATCCATTGGACTTGAATTTTATGCATGAAGATAGATATGGATCTATTGGCATTCTTCTACATGTCAACATCCATTTATGCCAGCACCATTTGTTGAAGATGCTTTCTTTCTTCCATTGTATAATTCTGGCTTCTTTGTCAAAAATCAGATGTTCATAGTTGTGTGGATTAATGTCTGGGTCTTTGACTCAATTCCATTGTCAACCTGTCTATTTTTATATCAATACCAGGCTATTTTCCAGTACTGTAGCTCTATAGTAGAGCTTGAAGTCAGGGATGGTGATGCCCCAGTAAGTTCTTTAATTATACAGGATTGTTTTCGCTGTACTTTTCATTGCATTTTCATTGCTCTTTGGCAACAGTGTATGTAACTCAAGGAGCACTTCCCACATGATTGGGCACACTGACTGTGAGATTCAAATATTATTTTTTTAAATGACATCATCCCGATATTAAAAATTGAACTATGTATGCAACCACTGCTGCTGTGAATTTATGAATTTACAGTGATCTTGACATGTGCAGAAGGTACCTCTTTGTCCTGGTTCTCCCCTTCCTTAGGCTCTTACAATTTTTCTGTACCCTATTGCATGATGGTCTTTGAGTTAGTGGCTGAGCACTCCACAAACACTTATTCTCTACACTTTTACCAGTTGTGAATATCTTTATTAGCTACCATTCATTGCACAAAGAAACTTTTCTAGTGAGGTCTGAGGGCTATGCTAATCTATGGGTATAGAGACACTAATTTAGAAAGCAGTTTGCTACTATGTCAGTAGAAACTCCAAAAACCGGGCACCGGGAGCCAGTTGGGACAGAACAAGGGGCCCTGCGCTGGGAAGCTGGGTGCTGGGAACACAGCCTGCTCCTCCCTACTAAAATTGGCTTCCCAACGTGGTTGACTGACTCCATGTAAAATCTGAGAGAGCTGCAAAAAGAATACAGAGTTTAACAGAGTTTTTACTGTTTGCTAGCAGGGTGCCGCAGACAAAATTTCCTCACCCAGCAGCCGCAACACCAAAAAAGCTGCAGCGGTTTTAAAATGCCAGCTTTCTGGGCTATGCTGCTGGCACCATCTCTGGCTCCCGCTGGAGACACATTATTTGGATGGGATTTCTGACTAAAGTGCTACAGCTTGCTTGATGGCAATGTGGACTCACTGTGTGCCTGGAACTGCATGAGGCTGAGGGGTACCAAATGACTCTGAAACAGGAGCGGCTCTGCCAAGCTGAATTGTGCTGATCTCAGGCAGTAACTGTCGTAATTATCATAATAACAGCACAATTAAGGTTTAGACTGGGCAGGAAACAGGCAGTACCATATTACTCCTACATGGCGCAACTTAAGTTTTAAAGAAGTGCTTAGCATTTTAAGAACTGCTCCTGGATAGTAAAGAATTACAGATTCACAATAGGACAAATTCAGACATAAAAGACCTCTAAATGGGTCACACTGTTGGATTGCTTGGGAGACAAAAGAAAAAGAATAGAGAGTCAAAGTTAATGCTTAAAAAAAAAGGGTAAAGTCTTTAAAGAGACAGTACAGATAGTCATAGATAAAAAGAAATAAAAATAAGCCACGTAAAAATGAAAAATTCACAGAATGTCTGGGTTATGTATTTTATTGTGTTTTCTTTAAATTTTTTGACTGTTAAGGAGCTAAGTACAGAGAGAATTTTCATTGTATGGGCTGCAAAACTAAACCAACATATATGTCCTAAAGGTATCATGACTTCCAAATTTGGGTCTAATGATATGGTGCTTTGGAAAGGAGGTTCTTCTTTTGTTTTCACAGAGGATGAGACCCTGTGGATTCCTTCTACACAAATATGGTTTGATAGACCACACCCTCCTGAAAGGTTACTGTGAACAACTTCATAAAATTACTTCACTCAACTGGTGACTACGATGAACCTAGCACACAGGATACACCATGAAAGACCTTATTAACAGTGCCCCCATACAGCAGGAAGAAGTTTGGAGAGAAAAAAACTACACCCATATTCCCAAATATTGTTTATAAATATTCTTTTACATTTAAAGGGGGAGATGATATAGATATGAATAATTTATATTGGTATAAACTTTGCTTTGTTGATATAAATGTAAGGTCAATTTTGTTATATGTATATGTATTTCTGATCTTGATTAAGGTATTGTGATTATGTAGTTCATTTGAAAAATGTAATGTATAATTAAGAAATGTAGGTTGTTAATGGATAATCATTGATATAGTCAAGCTTGTCGTCATGTTAGATAGATTTTCTAGATATATATATGTCAGTTAGATAGACATTCTTCATATCTTTCAAAGACGACAGAATATGGCATTTAATGTTTTAATAACTTAGGGCTTTTCATGACAATGAGACATATCTGCTCCTGGCAGCACCAGCTACTTCAAGAGGAAGACGAGCATCGAAGAGGTTCCTTATGGAGTTTGATAGCCATTTGGACAAGAAACTGCTCTTGCCTGGACTGCTTAAATGGACACTAAGAACCCACAGAGAGAGGACTGCTGAACTTGCCTAAAGGTGAGATGATCCTTCAGGGTTCCTGCTTCATGAAAGAGTATGCGAGACATTCTACAGGGTACAGAAGAAAGTGACTGAACTTTGAATTTTTCTGCTTCATGGAAATGTCTGCTGGATACTATGGGCCTGTAGGCTGAAGATGGATTCCCCAACGGTACAGAGGAACTTTGGGTGACTGTCCAGGCAGCAAGAGGTCTCTGTCACTTCTAGAGTTTTGGATGTTGCTTACTTCTCATTTAATTAGGTAATATAATATCCTTCTGGAGTCTTTGATGGAGTTGAAGAATAGACAGATAGTTATAGTTATAGTTTTCCATTGTTATGATAAGAGATAAATTAGATCTAAATATGGTAACTGTAGTTCTTGCTTGATAACTGTTTTGTTATATGTAATTTTACTATGTTAAAGTGAAAGCTTTTCTTTTTTGTTTAAACAGAAAGAGGGGATATGATGTAGGAGGTGCTTCTTCATTTGTATTGCTTTCATTGGTTGAATAAAGAAAACTGCCTTGGCCTTTTGATAGGGCAGAAATCAGGTAGGCAGAGTAGAAAGGATGGAATGCTGGGAGGAAGGGAAGTGTGGCAGATGCCATGTTTCCCCAGCCTGAGATGGACGTAAGTTAGAATCTTCCCAGTAAGCCATGACCCCATGGTGATACACAGATTACTAGATATGGGTTAGTTTAAGATGTGAGAGTTAGCCAAGAAGAGGCTAGAACTAATGGGCCAGGCAGAGTTTAAATGAATACAGTTTCTGTGTAATTATTTCGGCAGCCTATGCGCCTCTTACTACAAAACAATGGAATGAAGTACTTCAAGTCCTGAATATAAATAACTATTAACCAATAAAACTGTGGCCTGCTGTTGGAAAATGCCTTTGTACACTGCAAAGATTTGTCACTCATATTGGTTCAATAATATGCTGATTGGCTAGTATCCAGGCAGGAAGTATAAGTGGGGCAACCAAACTAAGAGAATTCTGGGAAGAGAAAAGGAAGAGATGCAATCACCACCCAGACACAGAGGAAGCAAGGTGAGAATGCCTCACTGAAAAAAGGTACAAAGTCACGTAGCTAAACATAGATAAGAATTATGGGTTAATTTAGGATGTAAGAGCTACTTAATAAAAGCCTGAGCTAACAGGCCAAAGAGTTTATCCTTAATTTAAACCTCAGTGTGTTTCTTTGGGATTGAATGGCTGCAGGACCAGGCAAGACAGAAGCTTCTATCTACAGTGGCTAATTTTTTTTAAAAAAAGGTTATATTTGAAAACTCTTAGATAAATAAAGATATTTCAAGAGACACAAAAGCTAAATCAAATCACAAAAAGCAAACAATTATTGTTAAAGATACTTCATAGTCATCCACAAACAAAGGAGGAAAAAAAAGAGAATCTTCCTAATGACAGCATAGGAAAGGAAAAGTTTCATGAGAAGAATGGATGTCTTTTTGTATTTTGTTTTGTCTTAGTTGTCTGTTGTCTCTCAGAGGCCTGTTCTTTTCTGATGAGAAATGGATCTGGAGGAGAGGAGGCATTGCAGGGAGCTGAGAGGAGTAAAGGGAGAAGAAACTGTGGCCAGGATGTATTGTATGAGAGAAGAACATATTTTAAAATAAAATAGATGACAAAAAAGTCCTGGAAAACAAACTGAATCTTACCCAACTCATTAAAGAATCAAATCCCTAATATAAAGAGAGTAGGAAAAAATGATAACTAAGTCAACAACATTGCAAAAATCAGTAAGTGCTTTTCAATAGTAACATTAAATATAGTCTTATCTCTCCAGGTAAAAGACACTAAGTGGTTTACTAGATTACAAAAATAAGATCCAATTATTTCTTATCTATAGTAAACACATCACATCTCACTGCCAAATTCATAAAATACTGAAATTGAAAGGATGAATATCAATATAATAAGCAAATGAAAGCCCTAAACAAGCAGAAATATTTATACTTATGTCTGACAAAGTAAACATCAAGCCAAATTAGTCAAATGAGATGAACAAATAAGATAAATAAATAAAAAGCTATGTAACAAAAAGCAAAAATATATAAATGAAATAGAATATATATACATATGTATGAGTAGTAGAAGTGCCAAGTTGAAAAATAACAGTATTGGAAACAATAGAGTAATTTTAATACCCTATTTTCATCAATGGATAGATTGTGAAGATTTTTTAAATACCTTAAAGAAACTATAGGGTTAAAAATTCACCATTAAACATGGACTTTACTGGTATCTATACAATAATCTATCTAATAATCACAAAAACATACCTTTTTCTAAGTAGTCCATGGAACTTTCCCTATAACACATCACATTAGGCCAATATAACAAATAAAGATGAAATAATTTCTTGTGTTTCTTATCAAATCATGCAGGTTCTTGAATCTAAGAAATTTTGGAAACAATTTCAAATAATACAAGAAACAACCTAAAATGAAAGAAAAAATACTTAACAGACTCCTTAACATATAGCAAAAGATGGGCAAGAACAGCTAAAATTATTAAGGTCAATTTGAGAGTCATATGGAAACCTAATACAGTAGAAGCTTCCTAAATTTTATACATATATGAAGGTGATCTTAATTAAATTGCAAAGTAGCTGAGGAGACAGAGCCCAACAGGACATCCCTAATCCACAAATGCACTTCCAGTACCAGAATGAGTTACATCTAATTAAGTTGTCGGACAAAGGGAAACCCCAAACAATCCAGACCATTGCCAAGACTATAGGTTGCTCTCCACCAACTGATGGCAAGGCCCCATTGCCAAAGACAACACTCTCACAATTCATTGCATGCGGAGAAGTAGAGCTGGTGTCTATCTAGAACCTTCACCACTATGAGCTACAGTCTTTGGTACAGGAAGAGCCTCGGCATGCTACTAAAGGAGAAATGTAAACATTAACCCACTCACAAGCCCTTGGGTCTTCAGTGGTGTCTTGTTTGCAAGATGTGCTAGTGCAATGGCAGCACAGAGCTGGGGCTGGGTGGTAACCAACCAAGATCTGATTTGATTTAAGGCCCACTCCATGAGATGGAACCCATACCTAATGCTGCTTAGGTGACTAAGAATCTGAAATTACATATCCCAGAGACCTAAGGGAAAACCAAATACTACATTTCTACTAAAGGAACATAACAATAAAATGATTCCTTGTGACATTCTGCTATATTCAGAAATCAGTGACTTCCTCAGTCATTATCAGGGAAGCTTTCTCCTGCAGCATATGGGAACATATACAGAGACCCATTGCCCGATACTATGTAGAGAATGAGAAATCTTGGAACACTCAGACCTAAATGGGATGTCTCCATCAAATCCCTCCCTTCTGGGCTCAAAGAACCCTACAGAAGAGGGACCTGAAAGAATTTAATATCTAAAGGTGATAGAGGACACCAAGGAAACAAGGCCTTCTAAATCACACAGGACCAATGAATGTATAAACTCACAGAGACTGAGGCTCAAGGCCTGCATGGGTTTGCAATAGATGGGGTCCTACTGTAGGGTAAAAGGGACAATTGGAGCAGGAAACCAACCAATCCACTGGGAATCCTGACTCTGGACCCAGAGTCAGTGAAAGAAACATTCCCTGGATCTGAGACCTGGGCCAGGAAAGAACCATCTTTATCCCTGAACCCAGGACCAAAGAAACATGCCCTGGCTCTGAAACTAGTGTCAAAGAAACACACTTTGTCCCTAGATTCAGAGCCAGTGAAAGAAATATGCTCTGGTCCTAAGATTAGAGTCAATAAGCTAAAAAGGACCAGTGAAAGAAACACAGTTTGACCATGAAATCAGAACCATCTCTGCCCCTGGCTGGCTAAACTGACCAATCCTTGAGCAAAGAAAACCTAACCAATCCTTCTTCTCCCTGCGAAAACTCCAAAACTCTGCCCTAAGAAGCCCTATATAAGCCTCTCTGCCAGTTCAGTTAAAGGCCTCCAGGAGGCCTCCATTAATCCCTCCCTGGCAGAAGTAGTCACTCTCCTGGGCTCCTCCTTCCCAAATAAGTCTCTTTCTCAAAAGAGTCTTGGGTGATGCCAGCACAGAGAAGAAGAACCTGGCTGGGATATCCCTTAGGGGACTGAGCTGAAAAACCTTGCTGAGAGGGGACCTCAGCAAGGTGGAGCAGAACAGAAGAATCTTGCTAGGATGCTCCTTAAGGGGGGCTGAGCAAGACCAGGCAGAAAAAGTAACAACTTTTCCCCAGAGCCTAAGGAGATTGCTACATTTCTGCAGGGGCTTCCTCTACAGCAGAGTGTTAGCAAAAGAAGGAACATCTTGGGCCAGAGAAGAAGCAGATAACTCTGCTAGGATGCTCCTTTAAGGGAACAGAGCAGAACTCAGCTGTAGCAGCTCTCCAGGAGAAGAGCAGGATCATTATATCCTTCAGGGAGACCATCCCCTACCCTACCACACTGCACCACAGCTTCAGGTAGCTTGGCTTCTGGATAGTCAGAACACCTGTCCTCAAGGGCTGAGCTGTCTGTCCTATTGCAGTTCCAGCCTCCAGAGCTGTCCTATTGCAGCTCTAAGTAGATCCTGGCTTTCTGATAAGTCAGGATATGTCTTCAACACTACAACTGTAACACATTCCCCTAAACCTAGAGTTCAAAGGAAGTGGAAATCTGCCCCCATCCCTGACCCAAAAGCTATCTTCAAGTGATAACCACTTGCAAATAAAAAAGTAGTTTTCTCCAAGGGAGTGTCACTTGGGAAACAAACTATGCTTAAGACAACAATACATGGCCAACAGAAAACTAAATCAATGGCATCTTTTGCAGTTTCTTGTATTGTAATGTTGTGTCAGAGCTTTTTATTTTATTTTATCTTTTTAATTGTGCATTTATTTATTTATAACCCTACAGGTTTTGCAAATATATTATGGCTTCTGGTTTTGTGTTTTTATGGGATTGCTGAATGTGCAAACAAGTGTGTTTCTGCATCTTTATCTGTTTCTTGTACCTTTTCTTGGGCTCTTTTTCTTCTGTTTGTTTGTTTGGTCCTATTCTAATTTGTTTGTTTTGGGGTTATTTTATTATATTTTATTCATTTTATTATTTTATTATGCCTTAGATTCCTGTTTGTTTTCTAATAAAGAGAGAAAGGGAGTAGTTCTGGATGGAGCAAAGGTGGAGAATATACTGTATGAAAAGAAATCAATTTTCAATTAAAGAAAATACATGTAGCAGCAGGATGTCTGTTCATACTGGTCGCCCAGAACCAAAATAATCACACAGAAACTGTTTTAATTAAATCACTGCTTGGCCCATTAGCTCGAACTTTTTATTGGCTAACTCTTACATATTAATTTAACCCATTTCCATTCATCTGTTCATCACCATGAGGTCGTGGTCTACCAGCAATGTTTCAGCACATCTGTCTTCGTGTCTGTCTCTGGCAGTGGCTCCATGGCTTCTCCCTGACTCCACCCTTCTTTCTCGCAGCATTCGGTTCCATTTTCCCCGCCTATCTCTTCTCTGCCCTGCCATAGGCTCAAGCCAGCTTTCTTTATTAACCAATTGTATTCACAGCATATAGAGGGGAATCCCACACCAAATACATAACTTCATATGAGAAAAGTTTATAGCTATAAGTACTTACTCAAAAAATTGTTGAAGTTTCAAATAAATGACTTGATGCTGGATGATAGAAAAATAACAACAAGCCAAATCCCAAATAATTGGATAGAAATATTAAAAATCAGATCCAAAATCATAAAAGAAAGACAAAAATAACAGTAAAAAGAGTTAGCAAAGCAGAGTAGGCTCTTTAAAAAAAATCAAAACCAACAAACCATGACATAAAGTAACTAAAACAGAGTGGGGATTTATAAAATTACTGATAAAGAGGGAACATTGCAGTGGATACCAATAACCCTGAGAATCATTTGGGAATACGTTCTAACCTTACATTAAAAGAAGAAAATTACCTTGCCCAGTCTTGATGCACGGGAAAGAGCTACTTCCTGCCTCAACATGATGTGCCATGCTTTGTTCAAGCCCATGGAAACCTTACCCCTGAGTGGATGTGGAGGAGGGTAGATGGGAAGCTGGGAGGGGGGGAGTGGGGGCTGGGGGAGGGGAAGAGTGGAGGCAAGGGAAATTGCGGTTGATATGTAAAATAAATGAAAAAATATTATTCATATAAAATAAAAAATGAAAAAGAAAACATAGATGAAAGACATAGTACCTGAACACATAAGAACTACAGAATTAAAAAGAGAACAGAAATAATTTAAATATATCTGAGTAATGAAATTGAACAAATGAAAGCTAAGATATGAATAAAATAACTACTAAATCTACCAGACCATTAAAGAAAATTAAGCACATACTTCTCAAAATATATTTTAAAATAGAAACACAAGGATATGAAATCCATTCTATGAAGACTATATTACCCTGACATTAAAACTAGGTAAGGACACCATAGCAACAAATTATTAAATAAATGTTTTTAATGAGCATAGATGAAAAAAATCAAAATATATACTTGCAAACTGAACACAAAACAAAAAGATCATAGATAATATGCTCTATCAAAATGGTTTCATTCAAAAGACTCAAGAATACTTCAATATATACAAATCAATATAAAAAATACCACTGTACATAAATTGAGTCAGATGATACAAAATTATTTTGTTATCTCAGTACATGAATAAAAGGCCTTTACTATATTGTTCCTTTACTTCTAGTCCTTATTTCTACAGGACTTTGATCTTGAAAGAATATTAAAGCTTGTCACAGGCCTTTTCTGTAGAGAAAAATCTCAGATTTCCTTAATTAACGTAATATTGGCTACAGATTTTTCATGAGAATTATGGAAAACACCCACTCCCCCCTCTCCTATCCTATGCAAGTCTTAGGTCTACCCAAGAATAAAGAAAGATACAAAAGAGATAAAACCAAATTAGCCATATTTGTAGAGTGTAAAATCCTATGCTTAAAAACCTGAAATATTCCCCCAGAAAATGTAGAAATGTCCAGAGAAATAGCAGGATACAACATAGGCACAAGGAAAAAAAATAATCAGTCTCTCAGCAGCTTTTCTATGTAAAAGTGGCAAAGTTGCTAAGAAGGAAATCCAGAAAAATAACCAGTTCACAATGACTAAGACTAAACCTTATACTAAGGAGATGAAATATTGTACTGAAGAAAGAAACCTTAAAGGTTACAAGATGAAAAGAGCACCTATGTTCAGGGACTGGCCAAATTAATGTCAAAATTGATGTATTACAAAAATAAACCTACGACTCAGAGAATTCGCCATCAAATTTTCAATAATAGCAGTTAAGAGAGCAATGAAAATAACATAAACAGATAATCTCTCTGCTAAGGAGTGGAATCGCAAGCACAGCTGAAAAATGCTACAGATACCATTATAACTGACTTCAAATTATCCTACAGAGTCAAACTAACAAAACAGCATGGTACAGACAAATAGACCAAAGATCCTAACATAAGCCCAACAACTGTAGCAACCTGACGTTTGACAAACATACCAAAAATACATAGTATAGTAAAAGTCTCTTCAACAAGTAGTACTTGGGAAAGCTGGATATTTACAGTAGATGACAGAACTTATCTTTATCTCACACACCATTAAAATAAACTCAAAATTAATTACTGACCTTAACATTAGCTCTGAAAGTGTTAAAGGTAAGCATAAGTAAACTGCTTTAAGGTACAAGGGATAAGCTTTCTAAAGAGGACTCCAATAGCTCAGGAAGTAAATGCAAGAACTGGCAAGTGATATATATGAAATTAAAAGCTTTCTGCCCAGCAAAGGAAACAATCAATAGTGTGAAGAGACAGTTTTCTTTACAGAAAGAGAGAAAATATTTGTCAACTATAAATCCGAAAGATGATTGATAGCTAGACTCCATAATGACATAAAAAGAGGTTAAACACCAAATGTCAAATCATCCCATCATTAAATGGTCAAACCAAGTTGAACAGACAGTTCTGAAGAAATAAAATTGGTCTGAGTAAATACCTAAAGGGATCTAAGCTACCATATCACAGAAGCACTTGTACATCCTTTTTTACAATGGCACTATTCACAACAGCCAGGATATAGGTGCATCTAGGTGCCCATCAACAAAGAATAAATAAGGAAAATGGAGTATGCAGGGCAGTGGTAGGGCACACCTTTAATCCCAGCACTCAGGAGGCAGAGGCAGGTGGATCTTCCTAAGTTCTAGGCCACCCTGTGCTACAGAACTAGGTTTAGGAAAGCCAGGGCTACACAGAGAAATCCTGTATCAAAAAATTTTAAAAAAGCTGTAAAGAAAACAAAGTATATATGTACAATGGAGTTTAGTCCATTTGTAAAGGATGAATTCATGACTGCTCCTAGATATGGTTGAGGAGAGGTTTTTATTGTAGATATGAGGGAGAGAACAGCCAGAGGCATCTGGAAGAATCCAAATTGAACATGACTAACAGAGTAGACCTGGCTGGGAGAGGCGATGGGGAGCAAGAGAAGAGAAAGGGAGGCAAGCAGGTCAAGAGACACACAAGAGAGGAGCCAAGAGAGCTCAGAGCTAAAGGACTGGGTTATATAGAAAGGAGAAGCTGGGGGAAAGGAAATGAAACTCAAGGGTTGGGGAGGTTTAGGGCAGGGGTGGGGATAAGAAGTGCTTAGAGGATCCAGGACTCTATAGCAGGTACTTTCTATACCAATGATGACAGAGCCTCACTTAGATACATTAATAGGCACTTCAGGTCGTCCTAGGTTTCTCTAAGACCTAGCAATTGCCACACAAATGGATGATCACTATGTTAAGTGAAAAAAGTCATCAGACTCAGACAAATATTTCATGTTCATCTTATACATGCTCTCTAGATTATATAATTTATATTGATGAGAGGAAGAGGCCTAAGGGGAAGAAAATGGAGGGAACGGGGTTGTAAGGGGACTAGTAATGGAGAAAAAAACAAATGTATATTTTCTCTCATTTCCAGAATGTGTGTGTGCGTGTGTGTGTGTGTCTCTGTGTGTGTGTGTGCACGCGCGTGCCTGCACAGTATGCACACACACATGTGGTACACATGGGTGAGTGTGTGTATGCATGTGTGTGTGCGTGCGTACATGACATGAAAGCAGAAGGAGGAATATTTGTGGGGAAGAAGGGAACCAGTGGATGCAGAGGAGACAAATGGTGATGCCGAGAATATGAACAAAGAACAATGATATACATGTTGAAAAGTCATAACAAATTCATTCTTTTGTATAGAAAATGAAAGTAATAATGATAATTAGCAAAGGAAATTAAAAAATCATGAATGAACTCCAAATTTAGAAAGTGGTGTCTTGGATTATCATGTTGATAGATACGTTTAGAGAAAGGTTGCATGTAAGGAGGCATCTAACAAAGCTCCAGGAAACTTAACAAAGTAAGTAGGTCCAGGGACAGCGCTGCAAATTATTATATACAATTGAACAGAGTAGCATGAGACCTTCTCAAGCATGAGACCATCTTCATGGTAATCAAATTATTACTCTGAGGCAGTTTACTTATCAGGAAACCAATCTGTGATTGATGACCTGAAAATGGAAGTTGGGTTTCAATTCATTTGAAATGCAAGCAGATTTGACAACCTATAGCTACTGTGGCTTTGTTTTTAAAACAAAATCAAGCATCTACATTGACCTTCTATTTACATTGCTTTGAATAGGAAAAAAAAAAAACACTTCGCATAGAAGCTATCAAGAAACACATTTCACAGCAGGCAAATTAATTGGTTTTACAGTATTTGAATGGAGGATTTGTCAAATAAAACATGCCGTGACAGTTAATAGTGTCATTTAGAGCCAGAAAATTATTGGCTTATTTGTTATTGGATAAAGGGAAGGCAAACATTTTGTATTAGGAAGTTTTAATGTGTTTAAAATCCTCATTAGGGATTAATGGACATGCTTGCTTAGCATAGCGGCTCATTAATTTGAGGCTAAACAGTTACTTCTGTATTTCAATCTCAGTGTTGTGCCTTAACATTTTTTTTTTTTGCTTCTCTGTAATTAGATCTTGCATTTGAGTTTGCTTTTTACACCATTGGAGATGTAGAATTAATTAATGAGATTTATAAATCTAATGGAAGTAAGTTATTCCTAGCTATCAGTTCATTTTATTGAGGAGTTAAAGCACATGTAAGTAGGCACAGATCTATGAAATTTCAGAAGCATAGGAAAAATGTGGACTTCCCTAGATATATTTAGCAGTGTCACTTGGCATTAATAGATAAAAGTGTTTTAATTAGAGTTATAAATAATTGGGGAGCTGGCGAGGTTTCAGTTTCCTATTCACATGGTTTGTTCTTTAGGATCATCACTGTCAGAGAAGAGCAATTGTAACTGTTTCTGTGGAATTGTGATGTCATCCACCAGCAATTAAGACAATTGTTAAGTGCAGAATTTCCGAAGTCAATAAGGCACCCAGTTCGTTAGACGATACTTTAAAAGTGGAGCCGTTTTCTATCAAGTACATTCTGTTGCCACATTTTTATTGAGTGCATGTATGAGTGCAATTTCTAAAATTACACCCACTTACGTGTTTTTCAGGGAAATCACACGAAGAAAATCAAACTAAAATTGGGCTCCTTTATTCTGAAATTGGCATTTAAATAATTATGGATTTAATCGGTGAGCATAGCGGTTTCTTTAGGGTGAGGGACCAGAGTCTAGGAAAGACATTGATTTTTTAAAATAATTTTCACAGAATGGAGCTAAAGATATAAATTTTTAAATTTCTTTTGTAACTGTGATTATAGAAGTTAAAGATCTCACCAAGTGTCCATAGCAGTGCCTTCGGAAGTTTCCTAAAATACCTAGTGCCGGCTTCACATTTTTTTAACCAGTCAGAAATCTTAGTGCTTTGAAGACCTCATCAATCCAAGACATATTATAAAAGCTAATCATGTTATAATATACTTCATGTTGACTATCATATATTAAATGCATAAAATTATTGTTGAAATACTCTTCCTTGAGGAAGAGCACATCAATTGATTTTCTAATACCAAATGGTCAGCCTTAAAAACACACAAGTAACATTATACAGACTAAGCAGGTTATATTTAGGAATATACAAGTATATACATAGAAATATATGTATGTAACAACAATTAATAAAAAAAGAGGCCATGAATTTAAAAAGAACAAGGAGGAAGGGAGAAGAAATAATATAATTATATCATAATCTCACAAATAAAAGAAATAATTAAAAATAAAATATTGCTGAAATATAGAATATCAGAATGATTGAAGAACTCATTTTAAATGATTCATTAGTTCCTCTTAATGATGCATAGGTGTACTTTCTAGGAAGAAGATGTAGGCAAATGGAGTCCTCTTTATTCCCTTAGATACAAGACTGAATTTATTTGGGTACATACATACTCCAACCCTTGGGAACATGTTTGGCTCTTGATTTTATTTCATCTGGAATTATGTAACATTACCAGAATTTCTAGTGTGGGTCCCCCAAATCATTAACCTTATTGTTGCGTTCTCTGCTTATCTTATGAATTGAGAATAAAGCTTCTTATAGATGAGAACAGTTGGAGATCTGTAGACTGCCATTAACTAAATAAGTGGTAGAAATAAAAGAATGTAGTGGTGAGGAGCCAAGTGCCACCTCAGTCAACATTGTCAGTAATTCTTTGCCTGTGATTTCTATCTGTCACCATTGTTTTCTTCCTTTCTCTCCTTACACCTGTGTAATATGAGGGCTTGCTTGTTGGGGTTTATGTCCCACCAGGTCCCACAGTCACTAGGTCCCAAAGAAAATCACACAGAGGTCTCCAGAAGATTATAAACTGATTGGCCCATTAGCTCAGGCTTCTTATTAACTCTTATAGCTTATATTAACCCATTATTCTTATCTATGTTAGCCACATGGCTCAGTACCTTTTTCAGCAGGGTAGGTCACATCCTGCTTCTTCAGTGGTCTGGGCAGGAGTGAGGAGAAATGGGCTTCCTTCTTCCCAGAATTCTCCTGTTCTCATTGCCCCACCTCTACTTCCTGTCTGGTTTTCCCACCTATACTTCCTGCCTGGCCAATCAGAATTTATTTAAAACATAATTGACAGAATACAGACAATTCTCCCAGCACCACACCTGGTATGTGGTCTGTGTGGAATATCTCCTGTGTTTCACACTGCTGCTTTCTTTTTCTCTTCTCAACACTGTTGCATAATTCTACTGTCCATCCATAGCAACTCCACATTACATGTTCCTGCTGTCCAAGACAAGACAAATCCACAGCTTCTTCTCTACTCTTCCTTCCCAAAGCTGTGTCACATTCTTACCTGATGATATTCCTTGTTACCTGTTTTGTAAAGAAAAGCAGACACAGTCAGACATGCCCTACTGTTTCTCTTTCCAGTCTGCTGCTTGTATCCCACAGTGCTGCCTTTCTTGCTAACAGAAGGTAAGAAGTATTCGTGTTCCTCTTTCAGCTACCCTCTCCCATGTGTCCTGTGCTCTTTGCTTTTTCTCTCAATCATCCAGTTTTTCTTATGCTTCATTGTTCTCCTCTGCACTGAGCAAAGCCAAACTATCGGCCCCACAACACCACTTCCTATCACTGCATCTTCCTCCTAATTTTACATAATGAGAATGACAGAAGCTCTTCATGCCTCCCCTTTTCACAATGAAAAATCAGGTTCACATGGGCTACAAGCCCCAGGTAAAAGTACAATCATTCTTTGGAAAAATATGGATAAAAAACAATAGTACTCATTTGGGTGTAGTTGAATGCACATATATGTGATGTCAGTACATGTATAGTATCTGGCCTGTGGTTGGAAGCCACTGTCATTTATTCTCACTGTATGTCCTTCATAACTTTAGAATGTCTCAGTGTTCTTTCTTTTGCAAAATAATAGTAATCATATTTTTATTTCATAATGTCATTTGTAAACAAAATAAAGTTGATTATATTATATGTCTCCATTATTGCCTTTTATAGTTATGTGAAATGCAAAATACTGGAAACATTTTCCTGCCTTTAGGGTATAAGCTAAATAGAAAGTGATTTGTCCCAAATTGCATAGGTCACCAGAGATATAACTTGAACAGGGAACTGTCATATCTTGAGTGTTAGCGTATTGTTCTTTTGAGATCACTGCTTTGCAACTGTTTAACTATTCAATGCCAGGAGCTACTGTAATTACTGGTGAGCTTAGAAACACATGACAATTCTAAACAACCCAACATTTATTCTTTAATTTATAGAGTTAAGAAGTGAATGCTATTCTTGAAACATAATTATTATATATTTGTACCAATTATTAGTTCTGAAATTGCCCTATTTCACTATAATTTGTACATCTGTATTTTTACATTTTCCTCTTTGGCTAGAAGAAATCACAGGGCTCCACATCAGAAAGCTATTAAATTTAGTGTAAGCACAATAATGAGAGATTTAGTAGAATCCACTTAAATTGTAAAATGGTCACTGTTGCATGGTTAAGATTTCTACAGGATGGAAGTGGATGTTTCACAGTAATGGATGAGTTCCATACACATGTAGAAATTTCAAAAGGAAAAGGACATGGCCAGAATGTCTGTAGATTTTAGAGCAGAATCTATAAAAATGATTACCATTAATTTTTTGTTTTATTTTGTTTTTTAGAGACTGGGTTTCTCTGTAGCTTAGGAGCCTGTCCTGGAACTAGCTCTTGTAGACCAGGCTGGCCCCAAACTCACTAAGATCCACCTGTCTCTGCCTCCCGTGTGCTGGGATTAAAGGTGTGCACCACCACCGCCCGGCAATTTTTGACACTGAAATATAATTGCATCACTTTCCCCTTCCCTTTCCTCCCTCCAAGCCCTCCTATATACCATCCTTGTAGAATATAACCTCAAAGTAGACACTAGGTTGAGAAGAGAACATCAAAGGAAGAACAAGAAAGTTGGGGCAGAATCTAGGAAGCTGACAGACTCTTCCTTAAGATTTGGTTCAAAATTTGAGCCTAGATAGAAGGAATGGATGTGAAACCATGGAGAGTGCTGTGGTGGTAATCTGAACTTGGAAACTTTGCCAGGAAGAGACAGCACATTTTGAATATTGGCAGCGGTAGCAACCACAACCAAAATGATGTCAGATGCCAGCCAAGAGACTAGGCAACAAGGAATTTCCAGATGGTTGTTGATTTGTTATAGAAATATTCCTAGATGTCTATTGTTTGGTAAAAGTCTATAAAATACACACAAATACATATGTACACATATGTATGTATATAGACACACATGCACACATATGTCACATACTCAAGCACCCTCCTGATGACAGCTCAGTTCCCTCTTCTATAGAAAATAGTTATTATAACATATACATGAACAGCGAGCAAATGGCTATTCAGGACCCATAGAATTTAGTACTCTTCACTTTAAATTTTCTCTGTCATTAGCTACTCTCAGCTGATGATGGGCCTTTCTACATATGCATTCTTATGTTGCCCATTCCTAATGTAATCAGTGAAGAGATAGCCTCATCAGGAAGCAGTTTGATCACCCTTCCCCCATCCTACTCACCACTCACTCCCCTCATTCTCTGTTGTCATTTCCTTTCAAGTCCCATCTCTAGTCTCCTTTGTCACTTTCATTGAGAGCCAGCAGATGGAGCAACAACCTGAAACTCTTCATAAACTAGGCCCCTGAAGAGGATTTAACAATTCATTAGCAATATTCAGATGTCATGGTGCAAAGCCTATAGCATCAGCTCCTAAAGCTGTCTAGACTGAGGATGCTGATGCCTTCTTACAAGCCAGTAACATGATTTAGAATATGAACATAAGTGTGTACCTATGTTCATAGAATATGAACATAAGTGTGCTGGGCTAAGATACCTTATTTATATACCTCACTTCATTTCAACCTCACAGAATTGGCAAAAGTAGATTATTTTAAAACTTGCTCTTAGGTGATAGATAAAAAGAGGCAGAGACATTCAAGTGATTTGTCCAAGCTCATAAAGCAAGTTTTAGAGCTGGAATTTATACCAAAATTTGTTGAGCTTCAAAGATGTCATAGAGACACCACAAACTACAGTATGTATTTATCTCATTCATTTTCTAAATGAAAAAATGCTTATTGACACCTATTCAATTTTAGATGTAGTCTCTTCTATGATTGTAGACAGAGTTATTTTCTGTAGTTATTAAAATAACATGTGTTGAATTCCTTTATGCTTCATTCTCTATTTTTCATCCATTCTTTTCTTAGAGAGAACAGTTGGTACGTTTTAGCCCATTTCTACACTGGGTATTTTGATTGTGTGGCTTCCTAATAAATTGCCCCAAAACAGCATTTTTATCATTTCTTCTTTTTAAAATTATAGTATAATTATGTCATTCCATTTTTCCCTGTCTCCCCCTCTAATTTTTTCTGTGTGTTACCCTACCCACTGCTCTCTTTCAAATTCATAGCCTCTTTCCAAGATGAATGTTTAAAAGTAAACAGCAATTCTTTGGCTGCACAGGACTTTTTCTGTATTGAAACAAAATTGGAAGATGAGCTGATTTGGCCATGTCAAATCTTTGTTATTGTTGTTGTTATTTTGTTTTGATTAAGGCCATATTATCCAAGGACTTCTGTCTGTAACTTATGTAATATTAACTACTCCCATTTAATCATAGACTCATGAATACAAATGAGACTGGGGACAGGTTAAGATGAGGCAAGAAAAAAGGGACAGCGGCAGATCCTACTGTGAACTCAGCTTGTAGTTTTCCAAATTCATTTTGGAAAACGGGGACTCCCTGGATGGGGAAATCAAAGGATCTGAAAATGCAAATGAGAAACAAGAGGCTGCTGCTCCCTGTTTTTATAAATGACCAATGATGAAGATTAACAATTTAAAAAGACCAAGGCTCATTTCTTAGACTGTTATATCCTGTATTTTCATTTTATTGGTAATACTATGTCAGTGACCTCTGTATCCCATAATTCAATCATGAGGATAAATTCGGTAATCTGATAATGAAAATACAAATTGAATTAGTTTTAAAGCTGCCATCAGTGTCAATTGTGAATATTATTTAACTGAGCCAGTTATTTAATTTATAATTAAACTTACAGTTTTATACTTTATTTTGAGAAAACTTTGTCAAGGTAGAGTATTCCTAGAGTAGTAGGCTTTGATTCCCATGTATTATGTTACAATCTTGGGAAGATTTATGGCAAAAAAATGACTATTCTTTCCTCACAATCTCTTAGCAATAATGCACTTAGAGGCACACATTGAACTCCTATGAGTTAAGCATGCGATGATCACTAGTCTGCTAATGCTTTACACTAATCTCCATGTTTCTTTTAGTTCTAATTGCTGCATGTATCTCCTAATGCCACAATCTGGCTATTTTTGATATCTTGTATTACCCTGATCACCAAGAAGGATGCTCCAAACTGATTAATTTCAAAATGATTAAAACATGCAATTCACTTATTGTTGTTACGGTTAATTGAAAATTTGATGATTTAAAGGTACCCTGATTCTTTCACAAGATATCCCTTTATCACTAGGCAGATGATCTGCGTGTGGTCTCTCTGTGGTTTCTTCAAGTGACTGCCTTCAGTGTTAGATTCACAGAGGGTAGGCTCTTGTCTTCAAGTGACTGCCTTCAGTGTTAGATTCACAGAGGGTAGGCTCTTGTGAAAATTCTCCAGCTACTCACCACCTGCTTGATGACATATGACTCCCTTCCCTGGCCCTCACAGACCACATCCCTGCCCAGCACAAGAGGGTCCTCTCTAGGCAGGAATGAGATCACAGCCTCTCCTGTGTGTCTTCCTTGTGCTGCTGGCTTTTTGCTCTAGGAGGAGCGAGTGAAGGGGGATTAGACAGGATCTGAGTGGCTACCTTGTGATTTGTGGACTATCTGAATACTCAAGAGAGGATTCAAAAGGAAGAGAAGGTGGTTCTGGAACTAGGTAACAGTGTGGCAGTTCTGATCCCAGTACCGCCACGACTACTCTTCTGTCACTTTCTTTCACACCTGTGTGAGTGACTCCTCTGGAATCCCTAGGAGAGGTATGGATGGTTTGCTTGAGACACAGAGTGTTCAAGAAGACAAAATCCAGCTTTGGTCTTAGTGCAGCTTTCTTCCAGTGTGCACTGTGACCCCAGTGAGTCACTGCACTGTAGGGGGCTTGGAGACTAAAGTAGCCTCAGGTGGCCCCAGCACTATTAAAAAATGTTCTATCTCTGACCTCTTACTCTCATGTGGTGTGAGGAATACAGTAAAGACTTTAAGGGCCGGGAGCTTCCGTTGGATATGGTTCTGTCAGTAAACCTAGTAGGTACTCTTTCCGTGGCACTTTAATGAGTCTCCCAGTTCCCTATTTCCTATTTCCCCTGTAAACAGTTTCCCTTTTCCTTTATTTGCATGGAGTCTTCAAGGCAAGAGTGATGCTGGTTTTTGTCTTTAAATTGCCCTCCTTTGGCACCATCCTGAGCACAGTGTGAGCTCAATCAGGATTTGTTGTCTCAAGAAGGAAATGGGAGATCTGATGAATGAATGAGATCCTATTACCCTTGTCAAGACTACCTTACCATGTATGTCCCAGTGGGTCTCTAATTGTTTGTTTTCCTGTCCTGTCTAGACATTTAACTCTGAGAGACAGACCAGGTCTCACAGCATTTGTCTTTGCAAGCCCCAATGCCCAACACTGTTCCAGACACGCAGGAAGTCTTTTACTGGTTAAGAAGCCTTTCCAGGTACATTTGAGTTGCCTGGAGAAAACCAGTTGTGGGGCTGAGCTAGATAAATTTGCAGGAGTAGTGACTTCACAAGAATACTGGATTCCAGTATTTTCTTGGGGAAAGGAACATATCTAAACACTGGGCATGGGTCTGCATAGATTTATTTGTACAGTTCTCAAATCTGACTCTGATTGTCATTATCTGTTTTGCTGCAAAGTCTCAGTGTCTACATCTCTTTTTCTTGACAAAATTTCCTTCCATAAAGAAGTGAGGGTCTGTAATTCTAAGTGGAGGGATGATATTTGCAGTTGATGAGAGGCAGCTCTTAGCTGCACTTTTAATAACAGAAGTACGAGGAATCGCAGGAGAAAGATTTGACTTAGTCTGTGTAATTTTGCAACTTAAAAGCACACTCAACCTCTCTTATGTCATTTGTTACAAACAGGAACCCTGTGAGACTAGAAAGGATCAGTTACTATTATTTATGTTTTACATTAAATTATATTTTATGGTTATAAATGCTGAAACTTTGATAGGTAATTACTAAATCGGACTCCCGTGAGTTAGGACCAAGATGTCTACCCAAAGCTTTTGACTCATAGGAGAGTACTCTTTCTGTATGTAAATATTGTTGTTTTCATCCTCTTTAGCTTCAAAATTCATATTGATATATTTGTTGTAAAAAATTATCAAAGGTATGGGGGGGGGATTAGCCCATACATATTTAGTCTACAGAGCCCATACTGATATTGTAGAACAATGACAATTTAAGTCTTCATTACAACCCTTTGAATACTCATGTTTAGGAAAGGTGTTTATTGGAAGTTTAAGAATCATCTTGAAAACACAATTGCTGGATCACTGAGCAATTAGTAGGGATGTTGTCTGATACTAAGAATTATCACTAAAGAAAATTATAAGTTGTGTTGTATAATATTATGTTATACCAGGAAATACATATTCTGTGCATTATCAATAGTTGTCAAATTAAAAATCAGAATCTAAAGTAGTGGCTAGAGATATGGCTCAGTTTTTAAGAGCACTTGTCACTTTTGCAGAGGGCCAGAGTTCAATACCCATGCTTGTTCACACCCATCTATGATTCCAGTTCTAAGGGATTGGGCACCTTCTTCCATTTGCTCCAGGCACTCGTGGTGCACATACATATATACAAGCAAAACACTCATACACATAAAACAAACAAATTTAAAACATTTTAATTCTAAAATAAAGACCCACATTGAAAGATCAAGCAATTTGAGATAATGTTGACTCCAAACTTGTAGGCAGATTTCTCACAACCTTAGATTTACAACATGGAACTACAGGAAGGGAATGTGGATTGGATCATTTCCTATACATACTTGTACATAGAGCCCCATGTTTTAGAGACACAATACACAGACCAACTTCCTTTATAGCATGTTGTAGCCCAGAGTCATAGCTGTATACTGAATATCTTCTTCTTCACCATCCTGTCAAGCATGACAGCTCAATGAGGAAGAACATTGTGCCTTCTTTTGCTTGCTATTGCATTTCTGCCTATGACCAGCCTGATGAAGAATACTTTAGCCTTCAAAAACTTATTTCTTGAAAAGATTAAAGAATGAATTAACTGTGTTAGGCCAATCTACTGGTGAGTCCCTATTTGAAAGGTATAATTTATGTTTCTTTATAATGTGTGCCCAGCCAATTTTTGTCTTGATTTGTATTGTCTCTTATACCACATATTCAAGTATTAGGAAGGATATCTATATACCTTGTCATCCAAAATGAAACATTATTTTAATATGAAAGGGAAAGCAGTTAATAATTATGCTAGAACAACAAATGTAACCTGGAACTATGTGTGGAGACCATCTCAAGGCCTGTCTTCCTTACTTGGGATTTTATGCTTACATGTAGAAGAAATTCAATAAATTCAGATGGAAATCAATGGATGCTCAATAATGAATTTTTTAATACTTGGATATTTATGTGAAATCCTGTACATTTTTTAAGGTTGAGGAAATCTGGGGCCCTAGTCCACTTTAGATTTCCTCAAATATTCTTTAACTTTATCTGCAACCTGAGCATAATGATGAACCAATCTTGCGACAGGTCTGGGGTTCACAGATACTATAGTAGTGTTCACACTGCAGAAATTTTCCTGTCATCCCTCAAAGCAGTCCTTAGCATTCAAACATTTACACAGGCCTGCTCTCCAGGACCTAGCAGGGCAAGTCATCTGCATCAGCCAAGACTTGACAATGAAGCTACTATAGCCGCTAAGTAGAGTGCTCTCCCTATGCGCATGGGCTTATATCCCCTTATAAAAGGCAAGCCCTTCTCGCCCAGCCTCCTCCCTTTCCTTCTGCTCTCACGAGGAGCCTATCTCTGTACCTCCCCCAAATAAACCTGCTACTTGAGCTCTGTTGCATGGTGTGACTTTGTGGTGCCCTTTGGCTCCAAGGTTGCCAAGGTTGCCTTCTGCTGATAAACTATTGCAGCAGTTAATGAGAGATAACCACTGTTTTCATTCCCAGAACACAGAGATGGGTTTTTTTTTTTTATCCCGTAGAAGGTGAAGGTTTGAAGGGCAGAAAAGGGAAATGTTTAGGAGTTGCTCAGGCTGCACAAGTAACATGCCAGTTGTTAGACAGTTCACAAGGTGATAAGCTTGACTCCCAGGTCCCCCATTATGCACCACAGTGGAGCTATTATCTTACTTTGATATTTGGATCATTGCACTTACTGCTTGCCAAGCCCTGGGAGAAAAATGTTATCTGCTTGACATACATTATGTCCTCAGTATGTTTATGTTTGGGTGAGATTTTGATTGATCAAGCAAGTGTCACAGAAAGAGAGACAAGGAAAGAGGGTTCCTGGCATTCCCTTACTATATGCCTGAGATTCCCTCTAAATGTCAAGGCAAACTGCAGTACTCACAGGAATTGAGTTCATTTTTTTTGCATCAAAGAAGTATAGGCATCAGATTTGACTGCCCGAGCTGAAGGGGAATTCAATTTAATCAGAGAAGTATTTTTATATAGCTCTCTTCTTTAAATGCAATAATATGCTAAACTATGTTCAAGTGTTGAGAGACTGAAGGATCTCAAGGTCAAGTTTGCTATTTGGATAAACCTGAAGAGGATGAAAACAGCTCAGTGTCCTATAGCACATCAGTAGTCACTTTCTTTCCACACCTTGTACTTGATTTCACTGTTTCATTAAAGCAAAGCCAAATTAGCCATTTGCAGACCTGGCCACTTTGTATTTAATAGGGAAAATAATGTTTCTAGCTTTTTTTCCCTGTCTTTATGACTTATCCCACAGTGACCCCTGCTATATGTTGAGCTTCGCTAAGTGGAACTTAGTTATGTTTATTGCATTTTGTTTATTTTAGGTAAGCCTTCCCAGTGATCCAAGCTGTGTCGAGGAAATACTGCGGGTAAGTTTGAACTTTTATTTGAGTCTTAAAAAAAAAAAACTTTTATTCTTCTCTCATACATTACATCCTGACTGCAGTTTCCCCTCCTTCCTCATGTCCCAGTCCACCCTCCTCACTCCCCCAGATCCACTCTTCGCTCCTTTTCCCTTCAGAAAAGAGTAGACCTCCCAGGGATACTCACTGAACATGCCCTAATAAGATACAGTAAGACTGAGCCAAACCCATCATATCACTGCTACACATGGCAACCCAGCAGAAGGAAAAGAATCCCAAGAGCACACAAAAGAGTCAGAGATAACTCTCACTCCCATTGGTGATAACAAAGCAATGTATTTGTTTAAAATGTCAAAAGTACTCTTCTGTCTCAAGAAGTATGATAATGAGGAATGCTTGCACTCAACATCCGTGCTCCACTGCTTCTATCGCCTGCCTCATTTCATATCTCCCATCAATCTGCACTCTAATGTCATTAAAATGGTGGCAATTTTGTCACTGGTCTAGGGAATAATTTTGAATCCTAGACAGAAATGCCTCTCACCTTCTTTAGGAAACTTTCCCTATTCAAGCAGCAAACCTCGATCCTCACCTTTCTGCCTGCTGACTCTTGATGGCTCCTCATAGAGTTTTGAAGAAACAAACTGTCAATGCAATATGGTTCTGGAGACTGCGGGTGGTGTGCTGGGCAGAGAGGAAGGGGAGACTGACAAGTCATGGCATGTATGGGCAGGCACTCGTGCTTAGAAGAGTGGGATGAAGAAAATGGAAATATGTGGCAGTAACCTTCGTGGAAGTCAACATACCAGTTTAAAAATAAAAAAAAAAAACAAAAGTAAGAAAAATGTATCTACCTATTATCTCTGCTGGTTGGCATTATATGCTAATATAGTATTTCAAGAAGATAATTAATATGTTGTAGATGGCAGGGCGGGCTGCATCCCACCACCCCGCTAGCTTAACCCCGAAATAACCACACAGAAATTGTATTAATTAAATTACTGCCTGGCCCATTATATCTAGCCTCTTCTTGACCAACTCTCACATCTTGATCTAACCCATTTCTGTTAATCTGTGTTCACTACAAGGTCATGGCTTACCAGGAAAGATCCTAACCAGCATCTGTCTCAGACAGGAGTTTCATGGCATCTGCCAAACTGCCCTTCTTCCCAACATTCCATTCTGTCTACTCTGCCTACCTGATTTCTGCCCTATCAAAAGGCCAAAGCAGTTTCTTTATTCACCAATGAAAGCAACACATAGTCAGAAGGACCTCCTACACCGTTCCCCCTTTTCTGTTTAAACAAAAAAATAAAGGCTTTCACTTTAACATAGTAAAATTACATATAACAAAACAGTTATCAAGCAGCCTCATACTACAGATTGGTGCCTCAACGTGGTTGACTGACTCTATGTAAAATCTGAGAGAGCTTCAAAAAGAATACAGAGTTTAACAGGGTTTTGGTTTGCTGGCTGTGTGCCACAGAAAGTTTTTCCTGACTCAGCAGCCGTAAAAAAAAAAAAAAAAAAAAAGCTGCACAGTCTTAAAATGGGGCTTCCTGGGCTGTGCCACCAGCGCGAACTCCAGCTATGAAGCATCTCAATGGTTTTTATGGGACCGGATGTTTGTGTGCCTGCTCAGGATTGGTTAGAAAGTACTCTGAGACCATGCCAATGGCTCAGCGCTCCCTGCCTGGGCAGGCAGCAGATCAGATCTACTAGGCATACACAAGCAGGAGAGCATGGCGGATTTCTGCCATCATACATAGAGAAGTTTCCAGGCTGCGCAGTGCTCTGCCTGGCAGATTTGTCTGTAACTCACAAAGAAAGAGTTTATGTGCTGCACGCTCATTCTCAGAGTTAAAGTGCTGAGCGCAGCTCCTACCTGGCGGCCCCTGAGCTAGCAGAAGTGGTACATCTACCATTTTGAAATTGGAGAGAGGCGGAGCCAACATCCAGAGCAGCTGCAACCAAGCTGCTTAGCATTTTAAAAGCTCTTCAAGACAGTAGAGAATTAAGGAAAATGAAATGGGACAGATTCAGACATAAAAGACCTCTAAGTGGGTCAAAGTGTTAGATAAAGTACGTAGGCTTGGAAGAGAAAAGAAAAAGACTATAGAAAGTCATAAAATAAAGTTAAAGTTTAAAAAAAGGGTAAAGTCTTTAAAGAGACAGAGTACAGATAATCATAGATTAAAGGAAATAAAAAAATAAGCCACATAAAAATGAAAAATTCACAGAGAGTCTGGATTATGTGTATTATTGTGTTTTCTTTAAAATTTTTGACTGTGAAGGAACTAAATACAGAGAGACATTTCATTATATGGTCTGCTAAGCTAAACCAGCATATATGTTCTAAAGGTATCATGACTTCAAAATTTGGGTCTAAGGATATGGTGCTTTGGAAAAGAAGGTCTTCTTTTGTTTTCACAGAAGATGAAAACCTCTGGATTGCTTCTAGACCAATATGGTATGATAGACCATGTCCTCCTGAAAGGTCATCATAAACACCCTCAAACAATTACTTCACTCAATTGCCAACTGAGATAAACCTGGCACACAGGATACACCATAAAAGACCTAATTAACAGTGCCCCCATACAGCAGGAAGAAGTTTGGAGAGAAAAAACTATGCCCATATTCTCAAATATTGTTTTTTTTTTCCATACATTGTTTTGTTTTATTTTTTCCATTCAAGAACATAATTAAAGATAAAAA